>JAVBHU010000206.1:0-32418 GCA_034768395.1 Linum lewisii | reverse complement strand
TCATTAAGGAATACCAAAAACCTTTTCTCTTCTCCTAAACTTTCTCAATTGTTGTACTTGTATGTACATAAACTCGGATCCAGGGATTAATAAATGCAACTGAAATTGACGAAAAGTCGCACTCAAGACAACACTCACTGGCTAAGAACTAAATGACGGAACACAAACCAGCCGTTAATTCACCCTTAAACCCTATTTCATCTTTACGTACACAAATTTGCATGCATATATGAACGAGAGGTATATACTATATATAGAAGATCTTTTTACCCAAGCACGAAAACTGATATTTTTTTTATTTAATTAAAAACCCCTATTTAGGGTTTCGGGCGGCCGTGTCTAGCCGTGTGCGGGTCGAACCCCAGCTCCGAGATGGGCCGTTATGATTGGGTGGCTTGCAGGGGTGGATCCAGGATGGATCAAGACACTGGGTCATTTCGTATGTATTGGGCTCAATCTACAAAATTACTGGGCCAATCTACTTACACATACGAAAATATACATAGTTTCGTAGCTCTAGGCCCGAGAGTGGGGTGGGCCGCGGCCTGGGGAACCCCACCCCCAGATCCGCCCCTGGTGGCTTGGGTGTGGCAGTGGTGGCCCAAGGGCGCCCATGACTTGAGTGGTAGGGACCATGGCTTGAATAATTCATGATGGCCGAAAAAACATGGGGATCAACCAAAATTAGGGTTTGGTCGATCGGCTGGATGATTGGATGACGGGTCGGCATCGAGGTCGAGCCTGCTGGGGCCGTGTCTTGGATGTTGAGGATGCGGAGAAGGAATAATAATTGGCTCGGCCCTTGATGATGTTCGTAACAGGTCAGCAAAGAAAAGAAATGATAAGGGGGAAATCGAAGAAGATATTAGATGACACACCAGCAACCACAGAATCAGCCACGTACGTACCACATCAGGACGTTACAAAACCAAATGCATATGCATGCAGTTCCTCTCCTTTCAAACAAATTACATATTTGAATCTTTTACTGTACATTTAGTCATTGATCGATCATGTCACCTACGAAATCAGGCCCGATATACGATGGTTACCCCAGCTCATCACTATATTGTCCCCACCAAATAATGATTTGGTTTATTTGGTTATCATGGTTTCATATTTTGTATTGATTAGATGGATTAGTTTCTGGCACGAGAAAATGTTAATTAACAAGTTACAAGCACGGTGGTGTTTGAAATGATCGTGACTGACGAGAGAAGCGTAAGTCCTATGAACAAGGGCATTCCCTAATATACTATGAACACTATTTTTACTAGAGAAAAAATATAATTCCCACTTAAAAACATGTTTCGTAAAATGTAACGAGTTGTAGGTGAAGTCTTCAATATAAGAAAGCGTAACTCCACTACACCAAAGTGGTCCCTAAAATATCGTGGGTTCACAATGAACAATTTTTAACTGAATGTAAGCCTAATTCCCACTCACCAATGAGTTCTCTATAATACCGAGAGTTTCCGATCTCCCGAACGTAGCAAATCACATGACTCAATTTTTCTGTCTTTTAAATGTGAATAATGCAGAAATCGCTTTGTGCAGAATTTCAGTTTAGAGAGGGGAAAATTCAGTGGATGAAACTGCAGGGACTGATATACATTTATAGTTTATAAAGGGGTAAAATCTCAACAGACACAACTGTTTAGGTTAGGCGGTTATGAACCGAATAAACATGTCAACTTTTGAACCAATTTAAATCGAAATAAGGTAATTGACGACGACGGCGCGAGGCACATCAACACCTCAACCCTTTTACCTACTTCTAAATTCACACTCTGATCTTAACAAAGCTAACGGTAGTAAAGACAATTTGGCAAAGAAGATAATGAAGAGAGATTTGTCCGATCCCAACACTATCATCACATTCTAGGCGTCAATGTAGCCAAAATTAGGAAGCATTATTTGTCACTGATAATTAAATTTCAAATCGAAAGAAATCACAATAATTTTTTTTGATGAAGGAAATCACAATAATAGAAACAGATAGAATAATTCATTCATGATTGTTCATCAACTCGTGAATCACATGTATAATCATTAATTCATTAATTATATGGGTCATGCAATATATGATCGTGTATCTTTTTTTAACTTAAGCATACAATTTGATCTGAAAAGTTCAAACAATTCTTTAAATTTTACTTGTACTATCCCATTAGTGATATGTGTACGAGTGATTGATTGTGTACTGATATATAGGAAGAAGACTGCGGTTAAATTTTCAACATCGAAGAGACTGAAAACATAATTACTAAACTGATTGTGTAAATAGTAAAATGACTACGATTAAATTATTGCGTAGACAATAATGATGATTAATGATTTGATGAGATGTAGAAAAGCGTGGCAACAGCTGATTGCTGGGTAACATAACGACTCTTAGACTCGACCAAGAGCTCCAACGTGCATGTGTGAAATGTCTAACTACCTGAGAAAAACAAATTAGAGACATGTCGATCGGTATCAATCTGCCGATCAAATCAATGGTTAAAATATCAACTGTTTCACTGGTCACTGAAGCACTGAACTCGTAACGACCCAACCTAAAAAGTTCGGACTATTATAAAATGATGGAGAACTGTGAACTCTGAAGTAGAAAAAAAAAATATAAAAGAGAAAGAGGAGAGAATTGCTCTTCTTATTCATACCAATTGATACAATGATATGCTCTAGTATTTATAGGCACATAATACAAACTCATATAAGCTAATGTAATTACACATTAATGGAGAGAATAATGAGTCATGTAAGACATTGATTCTTATGATCGATATTAAGGAAGCATCCTATGAAAATTCACTACATATAATATTATTCATAACACTGACGATTTAAGTTTAAATTTTTTAATTGTTTAATCATAAGGAAAATAGCATTTTGGCTCCCTCTACTTTGCCAACTTAACAAATAGCATCTACCCTAATGGGTCTTTTACCCCTTCTAATTCGACCACTTTGCCGTTTGGCTCCTTCCGTTCCAACTTTGGCCTTCATAACGTTAATTGATGGACATTCAGTACACCATATTAGCTCCAGTAGTCATGTATTAGGGTTTAATAAGATAAAATCGATGAACAAAATATGTGATTTTAAAACCCTTCATATTTCACCATACTCTTCATGATACCTCCCTGACCAACTCTCTGTCTCTTACATCCCATATATCCACTTGTTGGTATGTGGATGTGTCCAGATTTCATGTTAAAAAGACGAAAGTTGAAACGGAATGACCAAAACGGCAAAGTAGTCAAACTCGGAGAAGGCAAAAAGATCAGCAATTTATAGTACAAGGCATTATCTATTAAGTTAACAAAGTAAAAGGGGTCAGAATGTTATTTTCGCTAATGACATGACATGGTTTAAACGAGTCCAGCTTGCCAACAAACAAATTTGGCTTCCTTGATGGTGTCAAGGAACAATCTCAACCATTGATTCATTTTTCCAGATCTAATGGTTTAAATTAAAAGGGTAAAAGGGTCATTTCCCTATTTAATTTAATTTAGTTTTAGTTTTTTTAATTTAAGTGGAAATAGCCGGCGACCGGAGCTCCGGCGACTTCTCCGATTAATTTTTTGGACGATCGGAGCTCTGATTTCGAAAAAAATTTCGACCACCAGACCACCGTCGTCGGGCCTATTTTTCTGGAATTTTTTTTCCGGTGACGCTTCGTACTCGTTTTTAATGTGTACACACTTTTGTATATGTGTACGTGCACATTTTTGTACATAAACTGTGTACTCATTTGCAAAGATTTTTCTTACACATGTGTACATTTTTCTATACATGTTTATACATGTGTACATGTTTTGTACACGTTTTATACACGCACACGTTTATGTACTTACATTTTTTTATATGTGTACACTTATCTTGTAGATATGTACACACGGTGTACACGTGCACACACTCTTTGTACACGTGTACACTATATCTTACATTTTGTTTATGTATATGTGTACACACATTTTATACACGTGTACACCTATTTGTACACGTGCACACTTATTTTTTACACTAGTGTACACATATTTTGTATACATCATGTGTACACGTTTTATACACGTACACATTTATGTACTTACATTTTTTACACACGTACACTTATCTTGTATACATGTATAAATGTGTACACCTATTCGTACACGTGCACACTTATTTTTAACTAGTACACATACTCGTATTCGTGTGTACATATTTTGTATAAATCATGTGCACACTACTTAATATGTAATGTGTGTACATGTAAACGCGTACACGTGCACACCTATTTTTATATACTAGTGTACACATATTTCTTACTCGTGTGCACATTTTTTTACAAATTATGTGCATCTATTTAATAAGATAATTGTATTATTATATAATATCAATAAGTGCTTAGTAGCATAGTGGTAGGAGTTTAATATTTAAAGAGAGAGGTTATGATTTCAAATTACATCACAACAATTTTTTTAATATATAAATTATCTAACTAGGGGGCGGCGGCAAGGTCCGGCGACGGCAAGGCAGCGGAGGTCCAGCGACAGTGGAAGGTGCATACCAATTTTTTTGAAAATACCTATAATACCCTTCTTTGATGGGATCAAGGAAGTGAGTTCCTTGATCCCAAGCCAGACTCGGTTTAAACCTCACATTCTAAAAAGGGCGTATGAGTATCGCTATACTATAGCACTAGGATATACCTACAAAGTTGCAACATCAACGGTCCCAATCTCTCATAGTGCACTACCCCACATAGCTACCACGAGCTATGTTTCATTTCTCATTACAAGGAACGTGCAGATTTGCATGGTAAGGTTAGCAGCAAAAAGCTGAGTTTGAAAGGAACTTATGTGGAGCCATTTATGCACACAACTACTTCTCTCTTACTCTTACTGCATGACATAAACGTTTCATAACTTGTTACTCACACTGGATATCTGTCGATCGTATATATGCAGTTGTTTCTGTAACACCCGTCCCAAATCAACCCGGTTTACCCGAGATTGACTCGAGATAGAATGCTACGCAAGCACAGGTTTAACCAAAAGCGCGAAAAAAATAAAGGAAGAAAGAAACTACTCATTAAAATCCACAATCCAACGGAGGCCTCCAATGTAAAATCCAACATAAAACCGAAACTCAAACCAATCCAACCTCAAAGGTTTACAAAAGTCCCCAACCCAAATATCCTAGTCAACTGAAATATAATAAATACAGGCAAGGTCAACTTCAAGCAAGTCACCGATCTTCACCTCATGGCTCCAAACGACAACCTTCTCGAACTCAACTCTCAACTGCAACTCCAACCTAGCACTAGCCACGAGCACCTGAAAGAGAAACTGGGGGGGGGGGATCAGCTTCCTAATGAAACTGAGTGAACCCACTGGGTCTACCTATGCGCCGAACCTAGCCTAGGAGTGATCCCAACTCCGCACACAAACAACACAACGGAATCTGACATAGCCATTATCATTTTAATCCTAGCATGCTACTAGGTGATCACACAAGAACTTACCTCCACCAGTACACACAATTAATAAGATTCAGCAATGTACACAAGTCATCAATCCTCACTACAACATCACTATCAGGGTTAGAACATGCACACCGGTCAATCTCATACCGCAATATAATAGCATCAACGAAGTCATCATACACACGATACAACACTTAATTACAATACATCTTCCAACACGAATAGCACCCACTTTCATACTTCAACCACACAACTCGCAATTCACAGTTTCACAGTTACTAACATCAACCAAGCACAACACTACCAACCCCTGTCCCACAGACTCCACACATCATACTGTCACAACACGACTCGACTCATTAAATTCTAGGTGAGTTATTAGGCGCCTAGGAGTTGCTCCACACCACCACAGCCGGCCAACAATCCCCGGTAATACAACCCAGGGTGATCTACTCAACGTAGACCGATACCACAACCATAATCCCAGGTACTTGACCCGGGTGATCCACTCGACGTAGACCGACTCAACATAAATCCCTGGTAGCTAACCAGAGTGATTCACTCAACGTGAACCGGACACCACTCATCACATCTCGAGGTGGGCAGTGTGGACTCCTACCGGTTCTATCATTCAATCAACACAACCAATTACTCAACACTTACAACCAACCATCATACTCATCACACAGCTCATTCGCATCATTCAATCCAACCATCGAGTTGCACATCAATTCCCACCACCAATATCAACATCACTCGCATACTTTCCATGTCCCACATTACACCACTTGCACTCATTCACACGCCTCAACAACAATACATACACACATAGCATCTTCACCAACATCACACATACAACCACACATCACAAGTCATTCAAAGCCTCCCACGGCACCAACAGTTTAAGGGTAAACGGCTAGCTCACCGGCCACCCCCACCTGCAAGTACAGGGGAAGCCATGTCATGAGTCGTAGGGTTACCCTCCTGTACATCCTTCATTGGACGACCTCACATTGGTGGGACCATCCACCTGTTCGTCAATTAAGGGCGACCCCACATTGGCAGGATCACCCTCCTGCAACCACAGATTAACAATTCCAGGCAGAAATACACTTACAACATCATACCCCTGCCCTCCTACACTCGTTACTACATCCAATCCATTAAGCATCGAGGTTAATCTTTCCCCCATTCATCGCACATAACAAACAGCCCGCTATCATCATGCAATTCATCATATCAACAAGCATACAACAACCAACAACAATCGCAAATACTCACAGTCAATCACATAACGAAATTCCCTTTTACTCTCTTTCAATTCCATGCAACGCCCTACATTCTCTAAGTCAAGTTTCAACTCCTCACGTCGACCAATTCTACCTATCGTACGCTAAACCCTCACCTGACAAGAAGACGAGGCTCTAAAACAACTCCCGGAACCCGAACGACCAAGCTCTACCACCCAAAGTCGTAGCTCTTCTCCTCCTCACCGACAGCAGCCTACTCCGAACCACCCAGAACCACAATGTGCGATCTCTTCCTCTCGTCGCCACGAACGCGTAGCAACAAACGGATCGCAAATCGGAGCTCTACAACTCCCGGAATCAAGGATTGAAGCTAAGGGGTTTTTGGTTCGTCAAAAACGAATTTCGGGGAAAGAGAAAGAAGGGGAAGTTATGGATTTCCGTGCAAATCCGTCCTTTTATGCACGAAAAGTGCGCCTGGTATGTCAAAATGTGCGTCGGCGCACATTGACCCCAAAAAGGCGCACATTTCGAATATTCCGCCGAAAGTTTGCCTTTTTAATTGAAAAGTGCGCTGGCACTTCTAAAAGTGCGCCTGCGCACTTCAGGGCCCAAAATCAGCACTTTTGGTACTGTACACTGTTCCCCTCTTTTGCAACTTCAACCCGGCACACACCCAAACGTCCCAGACCTCAAGAGACCCTCTTAAGTACCGTTTCTGGCACTCTAGTCACCCAGACTTGAGTTCTAACCCGTTCGGTTGGGCGGGGATGTTACAAGTCTCCACAACTTCAAAAGATTTCGTCCCGAAATCACAACTCGACTTGCTCTAGCAATGCAACCATACATCACAGCAACAAATGCAGCAATTCAAGATCACATTACCTCCCGAAATTTCCTCTAACGGCGACTCACACCCTCAAGAGACACAACTCACCCCTACTCTGAACTTCCTTCAAACAAACACGCACAACCGAACCACGAAAGCACCACAAGAGCACAACAACACAACAACACAAGCAACCAAGGGAACAACACTACACTAACAAACGCCACCACACTAAGGCTCTACACACTTCAACCACTCTATCTAGCTTCACCAAAGACTACTAAGATCTACTCCACTAGCCAACTCCTCCTAGTCTACCAACCACTACTACTCTTCCACTACCCAAACACCCACAAGAACAAAGAATAAGGACGAGCTCAAATCCAAACAAAGATGCAAACGGAAAGAACAAAGAAGATATCATACCGTTTGCCTCGTCGTTCGCATTCTCCTCTACACCTCCGGCAAGAGCATACAAGCCTCCTTGCTCCCCTCCGGCTCCAAGTGGTGTAGCATTAGCTTCGGTCCCTCTCCCAGCACTCGCGGCACTACGACCAACACTACCTCCTCCTCTACCTCCATAACTCCCAGACGGAGCCCTAGGTCCTTGCACCGATCCCACGGACTGAGCTGGTGCTGAACTCTATTCGGGCAGTAGTTACTCTTATGGTTAGGCTCCCCACAAGTGTAACATATCACCGAAACTGACCTCAACAAGTGGCACTCCCCAGAGTGGGGCTTCCCACAAGTGCTACAAACGGGCAACCCAGATGATGCTCTCACAAAGCTACGGGTGGGACAAGCGATACTCTTATGACCGGTTCGGCCACAAGTAAAGCAAGTAAGCACACCTCGCGACGGAGCAGACTGAGCACCTCTGAAGCCAGAATCGGAAGTCTGCGCCCTCTTAGCCGGATGGCTATGAGTGGCCGAGCTAATAGGCGGAGCAGGCGCCTTCCTCTTCTTCTCCTCCTTCTTCCTCTGCTCTAACCTCTCCCTACTCAAGGCAGCCGCCTTCACAGACACTAAGCTCCCATGTCTGCAGAAGTGACACCCTCCTGAATCTCCGTCCTCAGACCATTCTTAAACTTCACAATGAGCTTCCTTTCCCTACTAGTAGTCTCATCATACCACTTGGAGAGGGAAGTGAACTCGATGTAGTAAGCAAGAACGGTCTTCTCCCCCTGCTCCAACTCTAAGAACTCTCTAGCCTTCTCCTCACGCCACAAATCCGGACAGAACTGGTCACGGAACTCCTCAACAAACTCCTCTAAACTCAACTCAGGCGGCACTACTCTACTCTGAGGCAAAGACCTCCACCAATCTAACGCATGACCCTTGAGCAAGAAAGTCATGGCCGACACCCTAACATCTCCCTCAAGTCCCATCTGCAGGAACTTGTACTCACACTCTTGGAGCCACTGCTCCGCAACAGCAGGGTCAGCCACGACCCCATGGAATTCTCCAAAATTCCAACCCTTCAACAACCCCGGCTGAAACCTAGGAACTCCAACTCTAAACCCAGAATCCCCAACCGAACGACTTCCCACGGCTTGGCTCGATTCACTACAGGAGAACATTTAGAACATTTCAGTTGACCATTGAAGAAAAAACTCACAACCAACTTCAAAACACTTTCACTTTAAAACTCCCACCCATTTCAAAATAGTTTAAAGATCCCTGAAAGGCCAGTACTGCATCGACGTTCCGTCCTTTCCATTAAGAGGGTAGCAAATCCCCTAGAAGAAAGGACAGCTCACCTATACAACAGAGGCTAACCAGGCTCTGATACCACTTGTAACACCCGTCCCAAATCAACCCGGTTTACCCGAGATTGACTCGAGATAGAATGCTACGCAAGCACAGGTTTAACCAAAAGCGCGAAAAAAAAATAAAGGAAGAAAGAAACTACTCATTAAAATCCACAATCCAACGGAGGCCTCCAATGTAAAATCCAACATAAAACCGAAACTCAAACCAATCCAACCTCAAAGGTTTACAAAAGTCCCCAACCCAAATATCCTGGTCAACTGAAATATAATAAATACAGGCAAGGTCAACTTCAAGCAAGTCACCGATCTTCACCTCATGGCTCCAAACGACAACCTTCTCGAACTCAACTCTCAACTGCAACTCCAACCTAGCACTAGCCACGAGCACCTGAAAGAGAAACTGGGGGGGGGGATCAGCTTCCTAATGAAACTGAGTGAACCCACTGGGTCTACCTATGCGCCGAACCTAGCCTAGGAGTGATCCCAACTCCGCACACAAACAACACAACGGAATCTGACATAGCCATTATCATTTTAATCCTAGCATGCTACTAGGTGATCACACAAGAACTTACCTCCACCAGTACACACAATTAATAAGATTCAGCAATGTACACAAGTCATCAATCCTCACTACAACATCACTATCAGGGTTAGAACATGCACACCGGTCAATCTCATACCGCAATATAATAGCATCAACGAAGTCATCATACACACGATACAACACTTAATTACAATACATCTTCCAACACGAATAGCACCCACTTTCATACTTCAACCACACAACTCGCAATTCACAGTTTCACAGTTACTAACATCAACCAAGCACAACACTACCAACCCCTGTCCCACAGACTCCACACATCATACTGTCACAACACGACTCGACTCATTAAATTCTAGGTGAGTTATTAGGCGCCTAGGAGTTGCTCCACACCACCACAGCCGGCCAACAATCCCCGGTAATACAACCCAGGGTGATCTACTCAACGTAGACCGATACCACAACCATAATCCCAGGTACTTGACCCGGGTGATCCACTCGACGTAGACCGACTCAACATAAATCCCTGGTAGCTAACCAGAGTGATTCACTCAACGTGAACCGGACACCGCTCATCACATCTCGAGGTGGGCAGTGTGGACTCCTACCGGTTCTATCATTCAATCAACACAACCAATTACTCAACACTTACAACCAACCATCATACTCATCACACAGCTCATTCGCATCATTCAATCCAACCATCGAGTTGCACATCAATTCCCACCACCAATATCAACATCACTCGCATACTTTCCATGTCCCACATTACACCACTTGCACTCATTCACACGCCTCAACAACAATACATACACACATAGCATCTTCACCAACATCACACATACAACCACACATCACAAGTCATTCAAAGCCTCCCACGGCACCAACAGTTTAAGGGTAAACGACTAGCTCACCGGCCACCCCCACCTGCAAGTACAGGGGAAGCCATGTCATGAGTCGTAGGGTTACCCTCCTGTACATCCTTCATTGGACGACCCCACATTGGTGGGACCATCCACCTGTTCGTCAATTAAGGGCGACCCCACATTGGCAGGACCACCCTCCTGCAACCACAGATTAACAATTCCAGGCAGAAATACACTTACAACATCATACCCCTGCCCTCCTACACTCGTTACTACATCCAATCCATTAAGCATCGAGGTTAATCTTTCCCCCATTCATCGCACATAACAAACAAACCGCTATCATCATGCAATTCATCATATCAACAAGCATACAACAACCAACAACAATCGCAAATACTCACAGTCAATCACATAACGAAATTCCCTTTTACTCTCTTTCAATTCCATGCAACGCCCTACATTCTCTAAGTCAAGTTTCAACTCCTCACGTCGACCAATTCTACCTATCGTACGCTAAACCCTCACCTGACAAGAAGATGAGGCTCTAAAACAACTCCCGGAACCCGAAACGACCAAGCTCTACCACCCAAAGTCGTAGCTCTTCTCCTCCTCACCGACAGCAGCCTACTCCGAACCACCCAGAACCACGATGTGCGATCTCTTCCTCTCGTCGCCACGAACGCGTAGCAACAAACGGATCGCAAATCGGAGCTCTACAACTCCCGGAATCAAGGATTGAAGCTAAGGGGTTTTTGGTTCGTCAAAAACGAATTTCGGGGAAAGAGAAAGAAGGGGAAATTATGGATTTCCGTGCAAATCCGTCCTTTTATGCACGAAAAGTGCGCCTGGTATGTCAAAATGTGCGCCGGCGCACATTGACCCCAAAAAGGCGCACATTTCGAATATTCCGCCGAAAGTTTGCCTTTTTAATTGAAAAGTGCGCCTGGCACTTCTAAAAGTGCGCCTGCGCACTTCAGGGCCCAAAATCAGCACTTTTGGTACTGTACACTGTTCCCCTCTTTTGCAACTTCAACCCGGCACACACCCAAACGTCCCAGACCTCAAGAGACCCTCTTAAGTACCGTTTCCGGCACTCTAGTCACCCAGACTTGAGTTCTAACCCGTTCGGTTGGGCGGGGATGTTACAGTTTCGCTGTGAGAATAGACAGTAAACATATGGTACTCTGAGTTTTGCAGAATCCAGTCGACAATGATCTCCCCTTCCCTCGACGAGTTTTCGGATGAAAATCGTATGCGATGGTGCTTTCGATAGGGTTATCCATCGTGGGGTTACGGCGTTATTATGTATGATAATATGAAGGGAGAGTTTTTGATGGAATAGCGAGGACTTTTGTTTGTGGAGCATCAATTTGTGCGGAGGCAACAACAGTACCTAGTGGTTGTGGAACTACCAGAAAGTTAATTACAATGTTGAAACCGTTGTCTGTTTTGATTGTTTGACCCTCACAAAAGCGTTGGAAGACCGGTTGGATCAGTTGCAATGGGAAGTGGCGGCGATCCTGACATCTATTTCTCAAATCTTGAGAGATTTTTCGGATATTTTCATTGTCCATGTAGGGAGGAACGAAGTGAGTGAAGCGGATTGGTGAAGCAAGCTAGGAACGAGGAGCTTGCGGACTTTTGGTTGTTGTTTTGACCATAGTTCTTTTTGTTTGATACCTGCTTTGATTTGAGCCTATTTTTTGTGGTCTCGCTCTTTAATTAATGATTAATCAGCCCACTACAAAAAAATTGATCTTTAGCTACTGCAAAATTACAACGGCATGAAAATGCAATAGCAAATAGTTAGTATTTGCTACGACAATCACTATTTCATGTAGAAATTTGCAGTAGCAAATACTATTTGCCACACCACTATTTGCTACACCCAGCATCCCGTCGCAAATAGTGGTGTAGCAAATAGTATTTGCTACTGTAAATTACTACATGAAATAGTGATTGTCGTAGCAAATACTAACTATTTGCTACTGCATTTTCATGTCGTTGTAATTTTTCAATAGTTAAAGGTCAATTTTTTTGTAGTGGCCTTTTAACAAAAAAAAAAGTATGGTAAAGTGTAAGAGGTAAGGCGCAGGAGACGTGTGAGACAAAAAAGTAATAACAACAATTCATATGCATACTGGCATATAACGTATGTGGCCGGCCTTAGGTGTATACCTCATGAGTATATGATTCTAAGGCATGTGGGATAGATGAACTTACATATACTTGATAATATTTATACCACCTCGAAATTCGAGATGAGTTGCCACTCGTTATTGATGACCTACTTGGTTTGAGATTCATATTGTCGATGAAGACGCTCATGGCCATATATCGCAAGGTCCATCTTTTGGTCAGCCATTTGGTTGTTTGCTTGAGCGAACTGCTGGTCTAGTATGTTTGGTTCTTTACCCATCAGAAGCTAATTACCTTTGGTGACTTCAGTCAGAACTGAATCGTAACACAATTCAAAGTTCCAAGATCAATCCGTAACATTTTAAAGTTTCAACATCACTTTTAACCCGACTCAAAGTTTTAGGATGTATTAGGTATTTCACCAAATAATCAATTCAGCCACACAAGTAGATTAATGATCAAATGGTGTATACAAAAAGTACATACTCTCCCCTTCCCATAAGAAAGGGAACATTCCCAAATTAGATTCCCAAAAGAAACAGACAAACAAAACATCATGGGGTTGTTTGGTTGTATTGATATTGATAACTGCAGATATCATGATATTCAGAATATCATCGTTTTTTCTGTTCTGAATATCATGATATTTGGGGCCAAAAGTGATATCAATATCACTCTTTAGATATTCTACTCCCCCTAGAATATCTATAGAGTGATATTGATATCACTCTTTGCAGACTTTTTTGCCTCTGTTCTATCATCTCAATTACAGTGTCATTATTTATTTTCCTCATTTCTCATCCCCCGATTAATTCTCTCTCACCTCCTTACCATTTGTTGATTGACGTCCGCTGATTCCATTGTCCAACTAGTTTTGGACAATTGACGGGTGTCCTATTTTTCACTCCACTATTTGCTACACTCAGCATTCCCGTCGCAAATAATATTTGTCACTGCAAATCACTACATGAAATAGTGATTGTCGTAGCAAATATCAACTATTTGCTACTGCATTTTCATGCCTTTATAATTTTACTGTAGCTAAAGGTAAACTTTTTTGTAACCCGGCCAATAACCTCTCCTCTTGGAACCCTCGTGATCTGACACCTCCAATTGGTACGATGTCGTCTACAAGAAATTTTGTGATGGCGAAAATGGACATGCCACCTTTGTTGACCTGATCTCCAACACCCTCCTCATCGGTCCTTTTACTCTCCTTCTTCAGTAAAATCTCCACTATCACTTTCCTCTCTCTCTTTAACAACTCCATCAACTCCTCCATTCCCATCGAATTCTCCTCCCGTTGGAGCCTCTAGTAACTCAACTTGTCACAAAACTTCTTCACAGGATCCCTCCTGGGCTCCCTTACCGATCCATCTCGGGCTAGCTGGAGAGTCATGGGTCATTTACAATTGCTTTATATATGATGCAACTATTAAATATTCAGGAGACTATGAGAGAACATCCTACATTGATATATTCGGCTTTCGTGGAGGACTTGCAGACTCGTGGTTTCAACATTGGTTTATTTACTAACATCCTCTTAAACGAAGGCTCTTGAGAAAATTTGAAGTTTTCACAGATTCTGTAAGTCATGTAGTGCAACGAATTGGCGTTATCAGGATTTGAAATCAATACTTCTCTATCGTCATATGTTCATTGCCATTATCATGAATCATTCAGTTTCAATGGCTCAAGTTGTTAAAAGCGAGTTCAACTTTAATTTTAGACCTTTCATTAACAATTTGAAACTTATTTCACGTTGTTGAAACCATTATCACAGAAAGAATCACGCCATATCACTGAAAAAGACAGTACTATAATGAAACTGGTGGTTGCTTGACAATAATGGGTGATACTTTGATCACGATGCCCACTACAAGAAAACATGACTCTAGCAACAAATGCGTAGAGATAATTAGTGTATTTGTCACTTAAAGTTAGCTAAGACAACTAATATATCATTTGCCACGAAATGGAATTTTATCTGTCTCTACTTTGTCGTGACAGCTATAACATTAGCCTCTAAATGTATCTATCAATGACAATTAGAATAATTGTTTCTAGAAGTAGTGATATATGTCTCAAAGGGTCCTAATTTGTTTAATATTTTTTTTTGGTGGAACCCGGGTGCTAATGCACCCTATCTTTCATTCAAAATCAAACGTTCTTCAGAAACACCGAGCTGGTCATAAAGAAGCCAGTAATACAAATTAGGATCGGACTGCTCTATATAATGGAAACCAAGTGGACAAGAATGTTCGGCATTAGCAAGAAAATCTGCTGCATGATTACTCTCTCTGTAAACGTGTAAAATCTGCACCTCCCAGTTACGCCGGAGGAGCTCGGTCGCTGTCATAATCGTAGCTGCATGTGCGTGGTCCTCAAGACCCTCTCCCTGTAATTAATATTTTTATTTAGTCAATATAATATATAAGTTTTAGTGGCAAATAAGTTAATTGTCTTCTAAAATTTTAAATAAATAATAATAATTTGTTTATTTGAATGAAAAATGGATGATTATTAATTACTATATTTAGGGACCAAAAATAAGTAATTACTATATTTACGTTTCTTAGCAATTAATCAATTATATATGGTGATTATATTAATTTAATTGATTCACTCATTAATTATTCTCAAAACCCTACTCCTCCCTGCTTCTTCCTCTTTTGTTATTGTCGCCGTCATGGCGTCATCCTCATGATGAAACTGTGACGACTTGTTGGGAGACGTTGATTCAGCTACACACATGAGATAGTACTATTCTTCGTCGATGGCGAGATTTACATAGGGAGAAGCTGTTGACAGGCATCATCGATTGATACCTACTGCAGAAGTACTACTTTCTCCTCAGATTCACCTATTTCTACTCCACCATGCATCATCGATTGGTCACTCCACCCCCCAACTGCTGCAGTAACATTGGAACTTAAAAGGCTAATGTGTTTCTTTCTTTTCCTTCAAGGAAATTTCTTTTGTTGATTGGTTTTTCTTATGTTATGTTAGTGCCAATTAATTCATATCTTCCATATCTATTTCTCTTATTTAAACGTTGTAGAAGACAATGTGAAGAAGACAAATTTGTCTTATTGGTGAGGATGAACCTAACCTTAATCATTCATTCTTTTAGTTTTGCAGGACATGTGGTATGTGTCATTGGTGGATTACAATAATGCTAATGGAATTGTGTTTTTACCGCAATGAATTGTTTGAATATGAGATTTCAGACAATATAGTTGGAATGGAATCATATACTTTCATTTTCAATAACAAAAAACAATTAAACATATCAATATATGTTAAAAAAAATTATAAATCAGAATATTTTGCCTATAATATTAGATATAGAACCAATAAATTTGCTTCACCAACTTATTAATAGGGACATATATATTTGTATTGTAACCTTTATTGACACCATATATATTTGTCTCTAAAAGTAAGCATTAGAGACAAATATTTTTGCCATAAAAAGTGGTTTGGAAGACAAAAAAAGAGTCATTTAAAAGAGTAATTGGGAACAAAATAATTAGTCTTTGATTGGTTATTTAGAGACAAATATAAAAATTTGTCTCTAAAAGGATTTAGCGACTGGAGCATTTGAGACAGTTATAATATTTGCATCAAAATTAATATAGAGACAATTAAACACTATTTAGAAACAATTATCCTTTGTCTCTATATCCATGTTTTCTTATAGTGGCCATACATGTGTTGTTTGTTTTGGTACCATAAAACACACAAAATTTTAAGTGGGTTATTTGTTATAAGGTGTTGGCTAATAGTATTATGCTGAATAGGTGTATTCAGCACCGTGCTGAACGCAATAGGAGCCGTCCGATGAATCGTACGGTGACGGGGAAATGTAACGCGCGAGGGTTGTTTCGGTCATTTCCTGTTTCGTAATATTTTCGCGCCTGATTTGAAATTTTGAATTTGTGATTTGACAGGAGAGAGAAATTAGAACCCTATAAAAGCAGTTCCCGGCGAATTAAATTTCGTAATTTTCTCGCTCCAAAATTCTCGCCTACAAATTCTCGCTCCTCATTTCTCTCACACGTAACAAAATGTCACTGGCACGTGAAGGTAATCTAGTTATTTCGTAATACCGTTCGTATTTGTATTAAGCATTCGTAATGTTTTTTTCCAATCGTAATATGTTTCCTGGCCTTACGTCTCTTTCGTAACCTTTTGCAGTCGTTGACGTTTCAATCACTCTGCCAGGTACTACGTAATGCATTCTTTACGTTTTACGTTTTCCTGTGTACACTTTCCACAACGTTTACATGGTTGAATACATTCTGAACAAATGCAGGAATCGAGGGGGATCCAGAAATATGCCTATTGATCTAAATGAAATGTTGGTACCTTGTGCAGGTATTACGTAACAATTTCTACGTTCGTTCGTATGATATATTCTGAAAGATCCGTACTACATTCTATTATCTTTCGTAACAATTCATACTTTCGTGTACTTCGTAACACATTTACACACTTTTTGCACTACGTACACGTAAATGCCTATATCGAGGGGGAATCCACAAATATGCGTATTGATCTAAATGAAACGTCCGTACCTCGTGCAGGTATTACTTGACATTTTATACGTTCATTCGTAATATATTGTTTAATGTTTCGTATTAATTAATACCTTGTATTGCAGGAGAATCTTCAACAACGTTGGATTTGAACGAGGGAATGGAGTTCAATGAGGTGGCTGATCCGGGTCAGTTACACGTATATGAAAAAACTTTGTACATAATTGTCGTTGTACCAAAAGTAACAACACTTATCTTACGTAATACCTTACCTTGTACTACGTAATATATATGACTTCCTTCGTATACCTTTTTAAAGCATTTCGTATATAATTCGCTGTCTGTACGTTGTACTTATTTCTTTATCTCGTAACATCTTTAACCTGCGATTCACTTTAACCTCACTTTCGTAGGAGACGCGCTCCCAATGTTTGACAACATGCAAGAAGCGTTTCAGTTCTACGAGGATTACGCTCATCTTGCTGGTTTTGGTGTCAGAATAAGGTACCAGAAAAAATATAAATCAACTCCGACTCTTGATGAAACAGCCGCCGATGGAGATCCCATGGTCTTAGCTGTAGACCCCCCATGTCGATACCTTAGGTTCGTTTGCACGCACGAAGGCCAAAAAAGAAAAGGGAAGACAAACAATAAGCGGACTAGACCTGATGAACGACTAGGTTGTGAGGCAGAAATAAAAATGAAATGGGACAAATCTCTCCAAAAGTATTACATATACGACTGGATAAAAACTCATGCACCGCATGAATTGCTCCCAGAAAAATATGCTCATCTTTTCCGGTCAAACAGAAGTGTGAACCGAACAAATGCACATCTTGCCCTCATACACAAACTGGCTGGGGTGACTTCCCGGAAATCATTCGACATAATGAGGCAAATGGCAGGGGGGGCCAAACATGTGGGTTTCTTATACGAAGATCTCCGGAACCACAACAGGGAAAGACCAGATTCTGCATTGAGCACCGCTGAAGGATCATCACTGCAGCGCTATTTTAGAGTTCGATCAAGAGAGGAAAAAAATTTCTTCTATGAGCTTCAGGAAGACAACTGCAATGAAATCTTGAGTGTCTTTTGGGCTGACAATAGGATGCGTGAAGAATTCTCTGTGTTTGGGGACTCAATCAGTTTCGACACCACTTACAGAACAAACAAAGACTACAGCCCTTAGGTAATACTCTCTAATTCGTAATATATTATATGTAATACGTTTCATTTAATCTATAAACACGTAACACTTTATTACCCTTCGTAATATTTAAAAAACTGTTACGTTTTACTTAAACTTAAAAGACGTAATACTTTATTATGTCTCGTAATAATTGTATGTAATACATGTTACGCTAGCATAAAAAATGTAACACTTTACCCTTTTACGTAATATATAATTTATCTTACGTGTTACTTTTTCCTTATTAAATTTCACACTGCCATGTGTAACATAACAGCTTTATTCGTCGGGTACAACCACCATAGAGATATGGTGATATTCGGTGCTGCTCTTTTGTTTGACGAGACGTCAGCTACCTTCGAATGGTTGTTCCAAATGTTTGACAAATGCATGGGGGGGAAGAAACCAACCAGTATCTTCACCGACCAAGCAGCGGCGATTGCTGCCGGTATTAGGGCCATATATCCAATGCCGGTTACATACCATGGACTATGTACATTCCATATCCTCAATAATGCTGCGAGGAACTTGGGATCACTCTGTGACAAGGTACCGCAACAAGGGTGTTTATATGTAAAATACGTTTTACTTAAGCATAAAAAAAGTAACACTTTATTAGATTTCGTAATATTTCATTCATTATACGTTTTATTTAATCTTGAAAAACGTAACACTTTATCCACCTACGTAATATATAATTCATCTTACGTGACACTTTATGCTTCACACTGCCATGTGTAACGTAACAGCTTTATTGATATCAGGTATTCGTAGCTGAACTTAGCTACCTGATGTTTGGGGTTGACACTGAGGCTGAGTTTGATGTCCACTGGGGTCTTATGAAAAAAAAATGCTTCCCTGATCGTGAACCAGAAGGACACCCATGGCTCACTCAGATCTACCAAAAAAGGACACAATGGTCTAGAGCATGGATGCAATCACATTTCACCTGTGGCATGCGTAGCTCACAATTAAGTGAAACGTGCAACAGTAACATGAGGCACTACCTGGCACCAAACCTTTCCTTGGAGGAATTTTTTCAGCAGTTCAGCCGACTAGTGGAGAACAAAAGAGAGGAGGAATTGAAACGGGACTTCAAGATGAAAACATCGAAACCGTTCAATAGGTGATACTAGACGTAATCCTTTAACATATTTCGTAATATTTTATAAGTAATACGTTTTATTTAAGCTTAAAAAACGTAACACTTTGTAAACATACGTAATATTTTGCTTATATTCCGTAACACGTTTTGAATTGTTCGTAATATTCTATCTATATCTTCAATATACGTAACAAATATATGTATTTTTCTCCGTTGGGACAGGTTTGAGCACAGCGAACTGACAAAACAAGTAGCCAAAGAATACACCCCAAAATTTTTTAAAAAGTGGTTGTCTGAATACGAGCAAACTTTAGCCTACGGCGTGCTGGCGTTGGAAGAAAAAAACAAATGCAGGTGTGATGACATTCAGCGTGTTCAAGCAGGATGTTAATGGGTCAAGAACTGATGAAAGAATCGTGACATGCACAAGGGATTGTTCAATCATAGTCTGTGGGTGCCACATGTTTGAAATGGAGGGCTTGATGTGCAGACATATAATACGATTCAGGGAGATGCTGGGTAGTAACGGAAATCATTTGCTGCTGCATATACCTAAACCATTAATCCTACAAAGGTACACACTTAATTGACATACTCGTGATACTTTTCTTATTATTCCGTATTATATTGTCACAATATTCGTCATATATACTCTTCTTTTTAGTTATACATTGTATAAAATTTCGTATAGGTATTGCCGAACAGCAAAGGATGGCTGCTCATTGCAGACACAATCCCAGAGGTTTCCCACCCAGATGTTGCCCAAATGTCCGAGTTAATTACTGCGATGGCTAAGCTTAAGTCTACGGTACTTCCCGTTTATATAATTATCAATTACGAATTTGGTACTTTATACATACGTAATACTTAACATGTCTTCATATACTTCTATTCAGGTTAATGGGGATACAGCCAAGACAGCTACACCATACAGTGCATAATTGATCTGGAGAAAAGGATGAGCACTGCAATCAACCTAAACGAGCACCAAAAGGAAGGGCCCTGCCAGGCGCCCAAAAAATTGAAGAAACGAACAGAGACTTTCAAGCCGAAGAAAAGGCCCATATCTCAAAGGGACCGAATGCATTCTTGCACTCAGTTCGAAAGGACAAAAATGTAATCTTTCAGAACCACGAAATGGGTGGGACTGACCTCCGTCTTTAACAAACAATGTAAAAAACATTAATTTCGTAATACATTACTCCATATATAATATCTTCGTATCACATTATATTTAACTTCGTAATAGATGACTATACCATTCGTTATACTTTACCGAACGCAGGACCGACAACTAGACAGGTATTCGCCGGGACCTATTATGCAAGAGTTACGAACTCTAGAGCTTCTGGATGAAGTTTCAAGTCTTCAATCAAGGGTGGAATTCCTAGAGGGCCAACTCAGAAACATGGGGTTGAACTAGATCTTGACATAAGAGGTTGTTTCTTATGTTTCTTGTCTAAGTGTAACGAATAAATTTCCCAAGTAGTACGAATAATCTTATATTGTATATATTATTAAGTTGGTAAGTGGTACGAGTGTGCACGAAATGAATTACGTTAGCTCTTATTTGTGATACCTTGACCACGTAATTAATGCAGGTCAAAACTGATTGGGTAACTGCACAATCTCCCAACAACCAGCATTAAAAAAAACAATCTCCCTTGGTAACCCCAACGACACCAACACAACCCATTAAAACAATCTCTCTTGGGTCCATATCCTCTTCTCTCTATCCCAAAATCCCAAAAACAAAAATGCCAAGCTTCATCCCATACTGTGGCTGCAATCTCCCCTGTTACATTTATCAGGTTAACCGTCCGACGAGCACTCCGTATCGCTTCTATCTGGGATGCCAGAAGCTAAAAGCTGAAAGATGCAGCATGTTCATGTGGTGCAAGCAGACAACTAACAACGATTCTGATGATGCTGAACATCAGATCAATGTGAACCCAAACTCGTCCACAAACGCCGACGGAACAGCAGGTAAAAAAACATTAAAGTTTTATTGTAAGTTATTTTGGGTAATTATATAGGGATGAATCCTCCATATTTATTATTCCTCTTCCTACAGGCAATAACAACATCTGACCTTGTTTATATAGCTTTAGAACGGAGTTCAACGGTTAGAAGAGAGGTCAATGCTTGGCTTAACAGGAGAAATAATGGTGACTCAGGTTAGAAAAAAAAGGATGGTGTTTTGGTTTCTGTAAGAGATATTATGTCATGAACATGGTGGTTATGTGTTACGTATTGAATGCAAAAGAATTACGAATTATATTATATGTGTTACTTAATTCAAAATTTAGTACAACATAATTAAGTTGTATGTACTACTATATCCAAAAGTAAGCATTACTCTTCACTCTGATGCGTAACTCATATGTTACGTATCACCGTGAAGGGTATTACGCTCAAATCGACTTCATCCTCCTTCTAAACCACCTTCTCCTTCTCCATCAGGTTTTGACGTCCTCAAATCCCTTCCCCCACCCCTATCCCCCCTTAATCTTCCTAACTTCCTCTGATGCCTTCTTCAGCACTTGATCACCAATAACGTTGAAAGGGGAAATTAACAAAAGTAGACAAACTTCCTGCCTCCTCCTCTCAATCACCACTGGATCTGACCACCTTAAGATCTCAGACGTGACCGCTCCTTCCCATATCTCCAACAAGTTCAACGCAAAAATGCCACAGGAAGTGTTATCTGCCTGTCTTATACTGCGATGGTTAACCCATTTATTGACATCGATTGGCTCCGGTGGAAGATCCGAACGGAACATGGGGATTAGATTGTTGGCCAACTCCATGATGTTCCTTGATGTCCGCATGTATATCTCTGGGACTTCTGCACGGTCTAGACTATCCAGATAGTCACCACACCGGTTCTTTAGATTAACACAGAACACAACAAAGTGTCTTCGTGACACATCGGAAAAAAACCACTGCAGGAAAGTGTCACGAAAAAGGCCGGTTACGTTAACGTAAACCATAAAACAGTTACGAAATGTTAAAACATATTATACGAAAATAACGTTATTTAATAATTAGTAATACTTACGTAGTCAACCTTTCCCCAATCCATATCGGAGGTCCAATCCTTTCCTTGAATGTATTCTAGTGCTTCAGGGAGGTCAAATGCCTTATTGCTGCACATTGACTATGGGGCAAAAACACACCAATATTAGGAGTTCAAGTTATATATTACGTACTTATTTAACAGAACAGCATAAAAAACAGAACACTTACAGCGCACTCCATCCCGAAAATGAACCTATCACAGAACCCGGTTTGCTTGAATAAAATATTTGTGCACTGTTCATACTGTCAATAAAAAAATTTGACAACATGTGCCCGGGTCTGCAAGTCATGAACTCTTCCCTGCTCAACCTTCCAATATCATGTTGGCTATAGAAAAGAACTTCTTCCCTGGATGCCGATAAACATGCAAACCCAATTAAAACGTACGAAAAGAAAAGTATTACGAATTCATTATTAATAAAAAATGAATAAAACTGATTAGTTATAACTCACTGGTCTAAATCATCATTCCACATGTACATTGTGAGCGCCTGGCACCTCTCAGTGTCAACCCATACATCAGTGTTGTATGCGTCGATTTTATCCACAATCGCGACCATTTCCTGCGTGACAGGTCCGGGGGAATACTTTATCAGTTGTTGGTCCTGCGTTCACGAAAGTATAACGAATGTTATAGAAATCGATAACTAAAGAAATTAACATGTATTATGAGAGTATGTACCTCTGGCGTTTGGTCTAATTCTTTTCCAACAGCCGCTGAGTTCTTAATATGTATTTTAGTGTATTTCTGCGCTTCGTAGGGAGACTTCACATACTTGGACTTCGCCTTGACCCTTTTTGATGCTGACCTAAGCTTCTTATTCATGTTCATCTGTGAACAAAAAATATAAAAATTACAACTCTTAATATTAAGCATATGTTTAACAATGAAAATACATTAATGGGTGTTAAAATTACACTTAATAAATTAATTAATTTGTATCAGTTAACCCCCCATGTGGAGCGGACCCACATTTGTCCAACATATACGAAACACCCCCACACAGGATACGAAGGCGGTAAAAAGGTATAACTAAAATCTATTAACACATATAACGAAAAAGTGCATAAACCTATACGAGATTTTTGTTTTCAACTATACCCCAGAAACTACCTTTTCCGACTTCTTCAGCTTGTCATCTAGTAGAACAGAAATTGGCAGATCATCTTGCTGCTGAGAAGAACTCTCCTTTTCCTCATCAGCTGTCCCTTCGACAATAGACTTGCCAATATCAACTGCAAGGTTGAAATCAAAAATTTCACCTTGGTCATCTCCTCCTTATCTCCACCTTTGCCCTGGTTTATCAAATTCTCCTGCCCCTTTGCGACTTCATCCTCCTTCTGAACCACCTTCTCCTTCTCCATCAGGTTTTGACGTCCTGAAGTGTCGCCCCCTTCCTTGGCATTATCCTCCTTCCTTGCCACCCCCTGCAATGGCAACTCCTTCCTTGGAACCTCCTTCCTTGGCACCTCCTGCCTTGGCACCTCCTCCCTTGGCACCTCCTTCCTTGGCACCTCCTGCCTTGGGGACTTCTCAGGCATCGCCTGGCTAATTGGCACAACATTCCTTGGTGACTTCTGCTGCTTTTGCAGCGGCTGCTCACCCCGATACCCCCGAACCAACTGACCACATTTGGCCAACCTCTTCCTCTTCTGTCCAGACTTATGGGGTGAAGATACCTTGACGGAGCTCTCCTTAGTGATAGCTGCATCGGGTACCTTCTTCTTCCTCTTACTAGACTCCATCTTGGCTAAAGCATGGTTGATGTCTGCATCTGTGTAGCTTGCCAAAGCGAGATCCTCGGATATCATTCGACGCTCACCAGATAAACTGCGCTCTGGATCACCTGCGATGCGATCATCACATTGCTGCTTCATATCCAACAGAGTGGCAAGTGCACCCCTGTGGAAATGGATGTAGGTATTCAACCATTCCCTCCTCTCCTCTACCTGTATGAGGAATTAAAAATACAGTAAGTATCACGTGAAAAGGGGAGAAGGTATTACAAAGTGATAAAAAGTATTACAAATTTATAAAACGTATTACTGAAAATACCAGAATGTGTTACGGAAAACTGTTTGACTCAGTAATTCGTAACACTTACCAGTTAACATTTTGTCCGTAATACCTGTATTATATAGAGTCTTACCTCGTCCAGGGACATATGATCGATGTCTAGTCTGGTGAATGACATGGCTGATGGGTAGATATCCTCCGGATTAAGCCTCGACTTAGCCCTTGCCTCCTGCTTCTTATTCTTCTCACCTCTTTCCCTTTTCTCATTCTCCCTCTGTAATAACACCAACTGACCTTTGCCAACCGATGGCCTCCCAGGTGCATTTACATTGACAGGGCTGTCGTCCTGCGTCAAGTACTGCCTAATGTCGGCATTGACGACTCGGGATCCAATTGCTGTAGCTTCCTCTTCCTCTGGCTGCCATTGAATAATGGTGCCTGTGCTCAGACCCCCGTTCGCCTCCAACCTTGAAGTCTGGGCATTGACAGCCCTCTGGGTCCAGTTAATGACCGTAGGTCTGATTCTCGGGACTGAGTCACCGACTACTCCCACCATGTCAAGATAGAACAACTGTTTTTCCAAACAAACAATGACGAAGACAAACATGAATACGTAGTACTAAAAAACTTAAAACGTAATATTTTCCTCCATAATAAGTAACACTTATTTAAATCTAACCATAAGTAGACACATATCTGCCTCGATGTATCCTTTGTCCGTCCGTCCTACTTGACGGTATACCTCCAACAAGAACGCGCACCAGTTGTACTCTTCGAACCTATGTGCTCTTCGACCGAATATAACACCCAAGTATTGATGCGGGACCTTCTGGCTGGATTTTGGGTGGAACATATTTCCCAGCAAAACCAAGTAAAACAACGAGAACCACTTCTCGTCGTCGGTTTCGATCGACAACTGATGTTCGAGCACACCCAACTGACAGGATGTCGCCTTACCTCTCTGAATCCCTAGATGGCGGGTCCAGACTCTCACCTCTTCCGTAGTGTAGTTCAACTGATCGAAAACGGATGCATGACCCCTTGGTAAGTGATATATCCTTTGAATATGATCCTCGGTCAGGGTGATCTGGGCACCAGGCCGCACAGTGAGGATTAGGTTTGTAAAATCGAAGTGATTAATCAGCCAAATCAGTTGTCCTGACTTGAAATTTGTCACATTAAGGTGTTGTACAAACCCTAACCCCCTTGTTTCCACCAATTTTTTCCGAGCGGGGGTACCAGCATCCCACCATTGGCGCATCCTCGACGGGCTGCACCGACTTTGTGTACGCCTGGGTAGCACTTGTTGCTGCAGTTGATTTCGCTCATCCTGCCCTTCCATTTGAAAAATATTACGAATTCCCTTTTCTGGTGTTACGAGACTCAGTGTTTCCTATCAAAAGTGTTACGACTATCGATGACCACTACGATAGCACTTTGTTTCTATTACGGTTAGATAGAGAGAGGGATACTTTAAACGAGAGTAAAAGCTGCGTGCAGATAGAATGAATTTCGATATCCGTTACCTCTCTCCTGAAAATCCGTAAAAGTGTTATATATAAGTTGAAAAGTAACAATTGAAACGACGCGAAGCGACGGCGGCACGGTTGCCCATGTCTGCACAGTTACAGATACACGCCGTCTGATTTTCTCGCTCATTAATTTCATTAGTTGCGAAAACCCCATTCTACCCCTTAAAAGCGGGGCCCCGTTGAAATTACATCCTCACCGTCTATAAGTGGGCCATATTCAATCGACGGCCCGGATGCCGTTCAGCACGGATTCAGCACGAAGCCGGGTCGGCACCTGACTAATTTCCATAGGTGTTGTCTGTCTGCTTATCCCAAAGGCCAAGAGATTGCAGCTTTATTCTAAAATGGGCCAACTTTCCTTCACTTTTTGCATTTGGCTATGTAATTTTGGGGCTTATTATCTATGATGATCACTAAAGTATTGGGTTTGTAACATAGTGGTCACTAACGTATTAGTGTTGTCATTAACCTATTAATTTTGCAATAAATTAGTCATTCCATTAAGTCTCCATCCATTATTTTCGTGAAGTGCTGATATTAGTAATCCAACTCATATTTTTTTGTCCATGTCACCCAATCAACCTCACATTCAACCCAAACTAACCTAACTCATCTTAACCAACCCAACCCAACTCAAAACCCAAAATCCATCTTCTTTGATTTCACAACCCTTGTCGTTCCTCATCTCCCCATCGTTCCAAATCTTCGATCCCCCATCGCCGGTGTAGATTCAGGTCAATCTTCATCCAAACCAATTCATCGTCATCCACTCAATTAATCTTCATCAACTGCAGCTTTATCTTCCATCCATGGATCCAGATTCCCAGATCAATCCCCAACTCCCATTTTCCAATTCACCTCCTCCGGAAGACAACCGTCACCCGTCGCCGCATCGCCATTCGCCGCCTCCCTCTCAATCTCCCTCCCAACCAGAATCTTCACCCTCTTCTCCGCCACATCTCCTTCAAATCCACAATCGCCGCCAATCCACTCCAATCAACACTCTTTCTCATCCCCCATCGCCTATCAAAGCGCTCCAACTCCGCTGCGGCGTCATCTGGTTCCACAACGACTTGAATCTACACTGGCCATGGGGGATAAGATTTGGAATGTGGGGGGTTTGGAACGGCGAGGAAGATGAGGAACGACATGGGTTATGAAATCAAAGGAGATGAATTTTGGTTCTGAGTTGGGTTGGGTTGGTTAGGATGAGTAAGGTTAGTTTGGATTGATTAACTGGGTTGAATGTGATTGGGTGACGTGGAAGAAGGTGGCATGGACAAAAATGTGAGTTGGATTACTAATATTAGCACTTACCAGAAATAATGGATGAAGACTTGACGGAATGACTAATTCATTGCAAAACCGATAGGTTAATGACCACACTGAAACGTTGATGACCACAATGTTACAAACCCAATACGTTAGTGACCACAATAAATAATAAACCTACCTTTTGGGGGCTTAATATCCATTTTGGTCCTTAACGTATAGGAGTTTTTAGTAGAATGGTCATTAATCTTTAATTTGTAACCTACTTGTCATTAACCTATAGTATTTGTACATTTTGGTCATTTCATCAACTCTCCATCCAAATTTTTCGTTAAGTGTTGATATCAGCATATAAACTCAGCCTTTTTTCCACCTCACCCCTTGCCACGTCACCTAATCCACTACCCATGACTCAACCTAACCCAACATAAACCAAACTGTGAATTTCCCTCCACGTCATAAGCTTGTATCGGCATGGTGTAAGCGGTCAACCGGGTGAGCGGAGGGTGTGGTAGGCTAATCTAACTGTGAATTATTCCCTTAGAGTTAGGATGTGTGTCATACCCAGTGATCAGTAGGAGCCACGTCCCTAAACGTCAATGCTATAAATATTGCACTAACCCCCTTCACAAATGGACATACACTTTTGACATGTAACATTCCCTCGGTACGTTCACTCTCACACACAAATTCTCATTCCAAAATTAATAATCGCCTCGAACTAGCTACTGCCCCTCACACTCTCTCTTAGAAAATAACTTGGATCCCCAGCTTAGCGACGAAATTACCTCTCTCTCCTAGCCCAAAAAACTAGACTGAAACACTTCTATTGAGCCAGAAGACTAGTCTTCAACAGTTACATCTTCTCAACTAGTTAATTACAACCGGACCTATATAAACACACTTATCAATTAACAGAATTACTTTCATTGGCGGAGCTAGGGAGAGGCCACCATGGGCTCGGGCCCAGGGTCCTCTAGACCCAAATAGCTAAAATAATTTAAATGGTTCATAATCATGGCGGGACCCAGATTAAATAATTTAAAAACTGCTGCAGATCTGTGACGCAGTATGTTAGCCGCTAGATACGTTACACGTGGACGTATGGAAGACGACAGAACATGACAATTCTCTTCTGACACTTTTGCAGACAAGTTTGGAGCTAGTATGGTTGTCCACATATAATAATAATATAATAGAATAAAGTTACAAGTGAAAACAATTTGATTCTATTCTCTGTCCTTCTCCTATTGTGTGGTGTACACAGCAGATACAAAGGATAAAACATTATATCTTCATTCTCCTATTGTGTGGTGTACACAGCAGATACAAAGGATAAAACATTATATCTTCAATGTGCCCTTAGTTCGTTTTCAAAAAGACCCGTTCCATCGTGAATTCAATTATGAATCATGTGGTTTTTTATTTGTGAAAATAGCTTTTGTGGTGGTTTATGAATTGTCGGTGGTTCATTCATCAGTCCTTGTTTCAGAATAGTTGTTTGGTTTAATGAGGGGAGGCAGTCGCCAAAGGCCACTAAAGAAAAATTTACTTTTAATTATTGCAAAATTATAACATGTGGTTTTTTATTTGTGAAATAGCTTTTGTGGTGGTTTATGAATTGTCGGTGGTTCATTCATCAGCCTGTTTCAGAATAGTTGTTTGGTTTAATGAGAGGAGGCAGTCGCCAAAGGGCCACTACAAGAAAAATTTACTTTTAATTATTGCAAAATTATAACAACATGAAACTGCAGTAGTAAATATCAAGTTGATATTTACTACTGCATTTTCATGTCGTTGTAATTTTACAGTAGCTAAAGATCACTTTTTTTTGTAGTGGGGTTTCATGTTACCTTGTAAGAGAGAATGAGTGAGAGTATAGTAGTCAGTTTTAAGTGATTCAATAAGGATCAAACGGAAATTTGGATATGATAGGAAAAACGTGTCGAGGAATGTCTCGATGTCAAAGTGTTTTTTGTTCTTCTGCAGAGGGTCAGTGTAGTATTTATAGTCATGACTCCTAGTAACGTGTCCTTCTGAAATTGGTTCTACTGCTGGAGCGATTAGACGCCACGTTGCTTGTGCTGTTATGGGAACCCTAATGCATCTTAGGGTTCTGGGTGGGCTTGTGTAAACTTTTAATGACCATCGTTTGAGGCGATCCATCACTTAATTAGGAGGTCAACGAATTGTTGGATCCATGTATGCATGTGGAAAGGTGCCTTAAATTACTATCACTTAATGAGTTGTGTAGCGGATAGTTAAAATTGATGATGATGTCTCACTTATAATGATGAGAATGAGACACCAACTCCAAATTTATAGTTCAAGTGAGACATGTCAAACTCTCATGCAATGGCAGAGACAGGGGAGCTAGGGGAGCCACGGCGCCCCTCCCCCGGTATCAAATGTAAAATTATATGTAATATTTGGTGTTTTCGAAGTTTGGCGCCGGGGTATTTGAAATTCGGCTCCCCACTACGATGTTTCGGTGAAATGTTGTCTTAAATTTTATAAAATAATTACTCAGAATCAACTTATAAAATGTAATAATTACAATATGTGATCATAAATTATCCAAATTTGAAGAAAAATTTGCCGGTGGCACATATAATTCTTTTTTACTAACTAAGTAACTTATAATCAAACAATTATTGTGTAATTTTAGTAGTATTAGATTCATGAAATTTTTCTACTACTAATTAAATCGAAGAAATTTTTTTGCCGGTGGCACCCATTTTCAGTTTATAATTTGGCTCCCCCTTGTACCAATCCTGGTTCGCCATTGCTCTCATGGTCAGTCTTTTCTCTAAAGAACCTCAGATTCTTTGGGGTCGTTCGTTAGGGAGAATTTGGGTAGGAGAATTGGGGCCTGTTGGAGAATTCGTCGAAATAGCCCGTTCGGCAATGTGAATTGAGGAGATTTCAGATTCTCCATCGTGTGGGACCCACGGAGAATTGGGCTGTATTTCAATTCTCCAATGGAGAGGAGAGAATTGAGGAGAATTTGGGAGAATTGGTTACTTTTAATGTTTTACAATTCATTTTTTATTTTTATTTTATTTTATTAATATCAATTCTCCACCCCACAATCTCTCACATGCTCTCCTCCGAGCGGTCTACTTACGAAACAGGCAATTCTCTCCAATTCTCTATCTAATTGAATTCTCTAACTAATTCAATTCTCCATCTCCCAATTCCACTTGACGAACGACCCTTACTCATAGTCATCCATTTAGAGATTCATGGATCTGCCTTCGAATTTGCAGCCTCATTTTGGGGCCCTTTAAGGGTAGGCTTTGACCCAATATTTCTAAGACTCGTTAATCTATGTCAAGGCATTAAGTCCGGTGACCGAGTTTTTTTTTTTACTTATATTTTACGAATTTTATAAGAGAATGCTTGTTTACTTTCCTAAGAAGTCGTTTTTGTGCAATGACTTTAGAGTTATAATTGGTAAAATTTGGTGAAATCACTAATTCCATGTTTTTCGCCTAATAGTGTAAGATTAAATCCGTCTAAATTGTATTCTGTTTGGGGCCCAGTTTCGCCATTTAGTCGGAATTCAATTCCCGCACAGATAAAAAGGAATTGTCATTTCCTTATGGAGTTAACCGATTTCGTCCGTCAATTCCTTCGAGTAAAATAAGGAATTTAATTCTAGTGAAATTGTCAATTCTCCTTGAATATAATTTCGGTAAGAGACAAATTCCCCTGGATTTCAAAATTCATGACTGACACTTGTTGGCAATATTCACCAATCATTTAAGAAGGTGAGTGAAATTTAACCCTTTACTAACGGTAAGTTAACATATTTTAGCAGAAAGGCTAGCTCAGTATTACTATTATTAGTTTTACCCCATAATTTGACGGCTGAAGAGTTAAAAAATCACAGTTCAATGATAAAGCATAGTTGAGGGACTCCACTGTACATTAACATTATTTACTGCGAGAATAGTGCTTAGAGAAAAGGGCCTCAGACCATTTGGGCTTGATCGTGGGCTTGAAGAAAATTGAGAGCCCAATTGATTATCGTCGCTTATTTCACAGATCGTGGGCCTGTTTTTCATTTCTTGTTGAATTTGTAACCGTAGAAAATATAAATAAGAAAGAGGAAATACAATGTGGATTTTGGGAACTGTTACGGTGCCTTCAAGTCATTATAATTAAACGATTTGAAGTTACTAAATTAGGTTACGTAAGAGGTACTCTTCATTACGTAAGACTTGCGTAACAGGTGATTATCTTACATAACAGGCTTAATTTGACATGTTACGTAAGGCTTACGTAAAAGATGATATTGCAATGAGGAAAACGAGCTACAAATAAACCTACTAGATTAACCCTAGTCCATGAAATGGACAAAAGTAATTCCCGAGTTTGAATCTCCTCCAAGATTAGTGGCTTCATATGGCGAGTGTTTCACAGAAATATTTCCACTTTCGATAATCTTTGCCAAGAGAGGTTTTGTTGGCCTAAGCATTTGTGTGTTGTGCAGAGCAGACCTTGGGTCGGTGTCACACTTATTTTTAGGTTGTAGGTTCTCTTGTTCAATTTGATCCACTTTCAATTCCAAACTTTGTCATGTTTGGTCCGACGGATAGTGATGTTAGTGGTTTCATTATGGGATGGCAAGGTAGGAACTGTGTTAGTGAGTTTGAGATCTTCAGTACAGGTTTGATGCACGTCGTGTTTAGTACACATGGGGGAAGAATAACAGAATTTTCAGAGAGGAAGCTTCGACAATCCCAATTCTGGTTTGGAGGATTGACTTAGCGGTGGGAAGATAGTTTCGAGTCGATGGAA
>JAVBHU010000205.1:0-32461 GCA_034768395.1 Linum lewisii | reverse complement strand
TGTGACAAAGACCTTTTAAGGGGGCCCCGGGGCCCGGGCCCTTCTTGGGCCTCTTGGCTGTGTTTCTTGGGCCTTTTTGGGTTTCGGGGGACTGGGTTTCTTTGGGCCCTTTCCCCTTTTTTTTAGGGGGTTTTTTCATGGGGTTTTTTTCTAAATTTTTGGGGGTGCCCACACACAGATTGGGCCATTATTGTTTTTCTCCCGGGAAATTTGAAAAAAAAAAAATTTGTTCTGAATCCAAAAAACCCCAAACTATTTAAATTCTCAAAATACAATCCTACAATTGAAAATGCAAAACCCTGGGTAAAATTTCAACAATCCTAACAAAAAAATTTGTAGATTTCATGAAAATCTACAAATAAAAAAAGGGAATGAAATTACAAATACAAATAAAGTACATAAAAAATTTGATAAAATAAATTTTAAAAATTTACAATCAAAACTCTTTTGGGGCCCCCATAAAACCCTGGAACCTGAAAAATGTTGGCCTTGGGGGGGAGGAGCTTCATTACCTAAATAACACAAAAAAAACATTTACTTGTAAAACACAGAAAAAAAAAAATTAACATTATTTTAATTATAAGTACCCCATTCAAAAAAACCAAAAATCCCATCTCCCATTGTCTAAAAACCACTAAACTAAGTTTCATAATTTTTAAAAATAAAAAACCGGGGCGGGCCGCGGGCCCACCGGAGGGCACATGGGAAAAAAAAAGGGCCCGGATGGAGCAGACCCAGACGATGGGTTTGGACCTCTCCCCCCAGAGTAACACCATGTCTGCAATTGACCCATCCACTCCCGAGGGGCTCCCAACCCCCGTCTGCGGTTTGAAGTTGGTCTCAGTGTCTGCAGTTCTGGCGGGGGTGGTCATAGGCTGCATCGTGGGGGGACGAGCTGGGTCGGGCGGAAGTAATATTCCCGTTGCCGTCGGGCTGATCTGCATTGGGGGGGAAACCTATAATAAACAAAAAATTTTTTTTTTTTAACATCATGCTAATTTAAATTTTCTTTTTAAATTTTGACCTTGTAAAAAATAATTTCCCCCGGGTTGGGTAAAGCGTCGCCCCCTCATCCCGGGGGTGACCACGGTGCTTGGCTTGTTCAAGCTTTCCTAGGGGTCATTTAAACCCCCTCCCGCGGGGGCATTTCCCGCGCCCCCCAAACGACGAATTTCTATCCTGAAATTTGAAGTACAAAAAAACAGGGTTTTTTTCCCCTTAATTTAAAATTTTTACAAACACATTTACTAAAAAATCTCCCAACCATTTTGCCCCAGCACCCCGGTTTTTTGGGGGGGCCCCTTTTTGGGCCCAAATGTAGAATTGATGAAGACTTGCCCCCTTTTGGGGGCGAAAAACCCTTTTTCCCCCCCTCGTCCTCAATTTTAAACCCCCAAAGGGGCAGCCCTCCAGTATGGTTTTCTTTAGCAGCCGGTTTGGCCCTTTTTTTGGGAAATGAATCCTTTTACCAAAAAAAGGATTTAAAAGTTCATTTTGGAACGATTTTTGTTTTTGTTTATGAAAGGGGTTTAAATTTTGGAAAAAAACCTTAACTCTTGAGACTTACATAGTCATGTATGCCCCCCAAACACATCCGGACCCCCCTTAGGGGGGTTTTTTGACAACCCCCCTGGAGGGGGAAAGGGTTTTTGTCCTTGGCCCAAATTTTCCCCCTTTTCCCTCCACCTCAAGCCTTGCTTTCCCCCCAAAGGGGGGATATAGCGTGATCCCAATATTTCCCCAGCATGGCAGCATCCGGTGGGGAAGAACTTGCCCAAACAAAAAAAAAAAAAATAAGTTTTTTAAAAAGGAAATTTTAATTAAAATTTGGGGAGTAAATTAAATTCATTTGATAAGTCCAAAATTTCTTCCAAGAAGAACTGTGGGGGAAAACGTGGGTTTTGTTTCCGGGCCCCGGGGGCAGCTTCAGGAGGGAGGGTAGATGGGGGGGGAGTACGGGCCAATCCACACACTCCCCCACATACCCTTTCCAATAAAGGGGCCCTGGCCCCAGGGTGGAGTCCTAGGTTGTCGAGGTTAACAAAATCTTATTTTCCCCCCAGGGTGGCTCGACGGTGGTCCTTTAAAAATTGATCTTTTTGACCTTTGTCGACCCCCACGATCTGACAAAAAAATGCTCAAAATACTCATGGTAGGGCGCGGGGGTTTCGAATCCAAGACTTACCCTTATATGAACTAATGAGGGGGTTTTTTTTTTAAATTTTTTTCAATTTTAAAAAAAAAAAAAAATTGTAATCAACTTAGCTTTTTTCTAAGTTTTTCCTAAATTTTAAAAGTTAATCGTTAAAAAAAGTATTTACAAAATTTGTTTGGGGGTAAATTGGGAAATAAAATTTCAGTTAAAATTAAGTGGTTAAATATATGTTCTACCTAATAATTTATATGCATATTTTTTCCGGGGTTTTTAAAAATGGTGTATAGTTACTACTAATTTTTACATACAATATTTCATTTATACAAAAAAAGGTAAATAGTTACGTATAATAATTTATATGCATTTTTCATTTTTATACAAAAAAAAAAGGTGCATAGTGTACTAAAATTTCGGGCATATATTTCATTTAAAAATTTTTACACGAAAGAATCTTTTAACTACCAAATTTTTTTCCCGGGCATATATTTCATTAAAAATTTAAAAAAAGGTGAATATTTTTTATACCAAATTTAATTTTTTCTCCCATAGAAATTTAAATTTTTAAGTTTTTAAAAATTTAAAAAATTTGATTTAAAAAATTTTTTTATTTAAAAAAGGGGGCAAAAATGCAATATTTAAAATAAAATCAGTTTTTTTTAAACGGTTTTTTTACATGCATATTTTTTTGGGGGGCCAATTACTTATATAAATTTCGTAGGGGGAAAAATTAAAAAAAAGAAACAAAAACTTTCGAGAACAAATATAATAAAACCCCTGATAAAAAAAAATTTAAGATAATCATTTAGAAAAAAATTTTTCTAATTAATTTTAAAAAAAAATTAAGGGGAAAAAAAAATTTTCCTTTTTGGGAAAAACCTTCGAAAGAACGATATGACAAAAAAAACCCCCACGGACTGCCGCAAGAACAAAAACAAAATTTGCAAATCACCACGAATTCAAAAGATCAGGAAAAATAGTATTGGAACCAGAAAACGCAATAGTAAAGAAAGTCAAATGAATAAATATGATTTACCTAACTAACTCGGACAGAGATGAACGAACGTCCGAATCTGATGAACAATGAAGATTTCCCGTTTTGGAATAGCTAGGACAACATCTCCATTATCCCTAATCGTTAGGGATGATCAAGTCGCAATAATGGTGGAATTTGATCACGTTGGATTACCAAGACTACCTTCTGTGGGTGAGCGTGAGCGGCAGGGGAAGAAACTGCGGGGAGGAAGTTAGTCGGCGGGGAAGCAAGTCGGCGAGTGAGGACACGGTCAGTAGGAGGGGGGAAAGAACACCACAGGAGGAGAAGCAGTCGGCGGAGGGGGAAGATAGTAGGAAGCCTGTCGGAGGAGTGCAGGAACACGATCGGAAGGGGAAAGAAACGAGAAAACTGCGGAGGGAGGAAGCAGTCGGTGGAGGAGGACACGGTCAGCTGAGGGGGAAGGAAACCACCGGAGGAGGGAAGCGAAGTCCGGCGAAAGGGGAGAATAGTAGGAAGCTTTCGGAGGTGAGAAGATGATTGTCCGAGATCAAGCTCGAAGAGAACTGATCGCTGAGAGTCGAAGAAGGGGGGGATCAAAGTTTTGTCGCAGGCAAACTGAGCTTTGTCGCAGGCGGGCTGCGGAACAAAGCTGTCACAGGACAAACGCTTTGTCGCGAGGCGCGCCTGCGACAAAGCTTGTCGCAGACAAATGTTTGTCGCAGGCTGCCTGGCGACCAAGTTCTCGCAGACAGAAGTTATGTTCATACAGGCCGCCATGCGACAAAGCTGTCACAGGCAAGCTTTGGGTCGCAGGCCGCCTGCGACAAAGTGTCACAGGCGGGCGGTTGCCTGCGATCAAACCTGTACGCTGCGACGAGCTTTGTTCACAGGCCGCATTTTTTTGTCGCAGACGGCCATGTGACAAAACTGCTTTATGTTGTAGTGGCTTTAGAATCCAACTCTTTGGCCACTCTTCACAGATATTACAGATCAAAGGAAAAATCAAAGCATTAGTCATCATCTCTTCTGCAATTAACTCTTTCAATCGCGTATGAGCTTAAACTCCCCTGCTACTACAATATTTTCATAGTTGCTTGATTAGACTTGCATTTGTACTCTATTTCCCTGTGATTTCCCCGAGAACTCCCAAGTCAGCTTGAAGGATGGGAAAATATCTTCTGGAATAGTAGCTTCGAACTGCAAGAGGACATAAAAGATTTTAGTAGTTGGAAACTTTGGATTAGTACTGATTTGGCCATCAACTATGATAGTTGAACAATTAAAAAATAGAGTGACTGATTTGGTGTAATAAGAAAAAGTTTAATTTGGGACCTTTTGTTAACTTTCTAATTTTATTAATGCGTTTGCATAACAGAACCGATTGAGGGCCTGGTCTTTTTTTTAATTGGAGGGAAATTGACAAAATGGGTCATGAAAAATTTAACATTTTGGGGTCACCAAATTAGTCCCGGGTTATTCATGAAACGTGACAAATATTAGTCACGGTTTTTCTCGGTTAACCGTGACTAATATTGGTCACGATTCATGAAATAAACTGTGACTAATATTGGTACGGTTCATGTAATAACCGTGACAAATATTAGTCACGGTTCGTTAATAAACCGTGACCAATTTAGTCACGGTTTATTAGGAAACCGGAACAATTTAGGGGTCAATATGGTCACGGTTTATAAAACCGTGACTAATTTTTTTAGTCAGGTTTTCTACCGAGACTAATAGGCTACAAAAAAATGTGACTAATCTCTATATTCTTTAGTGTTTTGTACGGCAAGTCCTATTTTCATGTAGTAATTGCTGTAAGCAAATTACTATTTGCCACACCACTATTTGGCTTACACCCAGCATTCGTAAACAACTAGTGGTGTGGCAAATAGTATTTGCTACCTGCAAATTCATACATGATAATAGTGATTGCCGTAGCAAATACTAACTATTTGCTACGGGCATTTTTCATGCCGTTTTGTTGTAATTTTTGAATAGATAAAGGTCCATTTTTTGTCGTGATGGTTTCCCAAACTCAAGTAAGGTACCCCATCGAAGATGTGTTGACTTACTAAAGGTTATCTAACCGACACCGTCATTATGTTCTATCTATATCTTCTGAAAGGAGGAACCCACCACTTACCTTCAATGCCGCCAAATCGAAAAGTGGATGGACAGGCTATTCTGTCTGAGCGTTGTTCTCTTGAGAAGACAATAATATTGGGTTTTGGCAGATCTGTCCTCCTAATAAAGACCATTGGATGCAATGGGGTTTTTTGCATCTGTATAACAAGATGGACACAATCGAACAAATACAAAGCTCGATTTGGTTGCTAAGGGTATACTCAAACGATGGAATAGTTATATGGACTACCTTTCTCCTGTTGTTAAAATGACAATGTACGAACATTCTTGCCATGCTGCGCATAAAGAATTGGCATCTTGAGCAATTAGATGTCAACACAGCTTTTCTACTTGGAGTTTGGTACGTAGATTGGCTATATCGGTACTTACCTCCCTGGTTACTGTTTCCTCTTCTACAAACCCTCAACGGGTTGGCAAGTTAACCATGGGCCCGATTTTTGGTTTAAAGCAAGATAGTAGACAAGGGCATGCTAAATTGTCCGTTATCTCTGATATACCCTGGTTATATACAATCCAAATTTGGATTATTCTCTTTTTCAAGGAAAAGATTAAGTCTGAAAGGTTCACAGCCTTACTCGTCTATGTTGATGACATTATTCTTGCCGGGTTCAACCTCTATGAAATTTCTTCTGTAAAAGAATTTGGAAGATTACCGTCACCATTAAAGATTTGGGTTCTCCATTGAAAGTATTTTCTTGGCATGGAGGTCTCACGACATAGTTCTGGCATCCATTTATGTCACCGAATTACACACTTAGATCTTCTACAGATACAGGTTACCTAGCTAGCAAAACCAGCTTCTTACACCTGCTATTCTGGCATTCCACCATACTTCTCTTGGTACCTTTGCTATCTTGCGTCGACAATAGTCATTATCGTCGAACTTATTGGTACGCCTCCAATATCTGGGCCACTACTCGTACCGGTATGTGGTATACTGTGGAATCATCTAAGTCAGGTTTGCTCTCTCCGGACTTACCATCTGTCAAGCAACTCATCGTCTCCTTCGGATACATTAAAGGGACACAGCTCATGGTCTTCATTTTGTGAGCACTTCTTCTTGCGTATAAGTGCTTCTCCGATTCTGATTGGGCCGGTTGTCCTGACTCGCGAAGATCGGTCACAGGTTTTTGCTCTTTCTGGTGATATTCTCTCATCTCTTGGAGTCCAAATAAGCAACCATCGTCTCCGATCTTGTTTTTTTTTTTTGGTTTTTCGGCTGATGAAGCAGCATCATCGTGCTTAGCAAGTACGTCTTCAGAATTACAAGGGCTTAATGGGTTCATTATCACATTTCCCTATCTAGATTGCCGCAACCCTATGCTTTATATTGTGATAGTCTTTCTGCGGTCAATAATGACAGAGAACCCCGTTCAACATGAACGAAAAAACACATTGAGGTTGACTGTCATTTCATTCGAGAAAAGGTCATTGATGGTTTGATTACAGTATATCATATTTCTACTCCAATCAACTAGCTGATCCTCTTACTTAAGTCACTACTTGTGAATCAAGTCTCTACTTGATCTACCAAATCTTCACTTGGACACTATCCATGCTGATTGGAGAGGGGGTAGTTAGATAGTATTACCTTCTTTGACCCTTTCTTAGTGTTTGTTAGGTTAGTAGTTTGTTAGCCTTTGGCCCCTTGTATTTAAGCTAGTGAGTTAAGCTTGTTTACTCACACTTCCATTCATTTCAATCAAACTCACTTTTCTTTTCAGATTTTACATACACAACCAATCCCCAGCATTTTTATCATCCTCCGTTTTATTCCCTATCACCCCTGCGTATATCAAATCCTTTCAGGGCTGTATTAAATGAATAGAAGCAGGGTTTGGGGACAGAGCAGGTGGAACATTCATGCAGATGCTTTGGAAAAACTACTTGCTGAGAAGATTGTTGAAGAAGGGGAAGGATGAACGAGCTCTTGACGGATGTGATGGAGGAGTTTGTTTTGCTGAAAGAACCTCAACTCAAGTCCCTTTCTTCGGTGACTTGGTCTGCAGATCTACAAAAGCGAAACTAAAACGAAGGAAAAGGAAAAGGAAGGGAAGGGACAGCCTCTACTCTTCAATTCTCTTGCCACCAATGACGTATACACCAACGTCGCCACCACCGAGTGGTCAGTTCCAATAAACTCAATGCCCCACCTCCACTACTTCCTTTTGGGAGTTTGATAACAATTTGGGCGGAGTACCTCTTCTTCTAGATGTATTGAACATCCCCAGTTCGTGAATCAAGATTTCTGTCGTGTTTGGGGGTTCAGCTGAATTGATCATAAAGGTTTTCACGTTAGGGGAGTTTCTTCCTCTGGGTGATAATTTGAGCTCTATAGTCTGTTGGACTGTGGATTATGGTTTTCATACTTTTGAATGTGTTAAGTTGATGTTAGATTTGTGTAGAGGAGTTCATTGCTTGCTTAAGATTAATGTCTTAGAATCATGAGTTCAGTGGTAAGAAATATGAGAATCGATTACAGGTTCTTTTGACTTGTCTCTGTAATGCTTGTAGTGATTGATGGGATTAGGAAGAGTGATATCATTGGTCTTGCTTGATTGAATTTCAATTCAATAGTTGATGTGAGCTAGGTTTAGCGGGACTATTGGTTGTCATCCGACTTACTAATTCATTGGCTTGCAGTTGATGTGAGGCTAGATTTACGATTACTGGTTGTGTCATCGACTATTTGCTGATCAGTTTCAGTCAGTCAGAGAGCTTATGTGTTCTCTGCTTGATTTATCCTTCCCCAATATGAATTCATCTCAAATCCTTGGTTTAGGATGAAATTTTGAAGTTAGCGTTTAGCTTTTACTGCAAATCGTAGCTATTGACGCACATTGAGATTTGGTCATACATTTGCTTGAAGAATTTGTAATAGAGCAAGAGTTTCTTGTTCCTTTTTGCTGATCATTTCTTTGATCCTGAGATTGAGTTGTTCATTTGATTGGCTAAGGTGTCACTCGATGCAGCTAATGATCAACCGTAACTCCTCGGTCCACCAAGCTATGAACTCCTGCATGAATCTTTCACCGCTCGTCCCCAAACCTGATGTTGTCCTTGTAGCTGCTTGAAGGATTTGTTGTTAGTGAGGTGATTAGGGAAAGAAGACGCATGGAATGTATATGTTGGGATTGAGTTGGGTTTGCTTTTTAAATTAAATGTTGTCCGTCGTGTCAGGCGACCACGTATTCAATATTTATCATGACCTAGGATAATCCTGTTTGAGTCCCACGTAAGCTTTCACGTCCATTGTTTAGATGGAGATGGCAGATTGAGATCTAAAATTTGAGGTTAGGTGATACCCGATGAACGAAATATCAGTTTAGTGGTGAGGGTGACTGATTTTCAATAAGATAGTGGTTCCGGTGTATGTAAGTCCCTAAGTTGTGGGAATATTAATAAAGGCAATAACAAATTTGTAGGCCAAACCTTTTCGGAAAATGTCAAACATAGCCTAAACTATTTAAGTCACACTTTTTAGACCCAAATTTTTTGATTAGGAAATAATTTAGCCGACATCCGTTAAATGTTAATACACCGTTAGGGGACTGTACAATGGAGCTGACGTGGCATCCCACTTGACCGGTCAACTGAGGTCACGTCACATGTCTTATCATTATTTAAATGTAATAGTTATTTAATTTCTCTAACCTAGCCTAGAACAAAATAAAAGAAAATTAAAAATTAAAAATTCAACTTTCTCCGACCAACTCTGTCGCTTCCCCTCAATCTCTGTTGCCACCATCTTCGTCGCCGCCGCCACGGATCCCGAACTCACCCCCCACCACCATCCTATCCCCTCTACCACCACCCGCATTCACTCATTCTTGCTCCGCCAATAGTCGTCGTTCGATTTCCTCTCCTTCTCCAGCCTGAGGAAGCGAGGCAGAACGCCGCCGTCACAAGGAGGATTTCGAGCTGCTGAGTACAAGCAAGGAGGAGAAGGATGGTAAATCGAAAGGAAGGAATGGATCTAGGTTGTTTGAATCGCTGGAAAATCGGAAGGGAAGTGGGAAATCACAAGGAATTGGGAGTGCGAACCCACGACTAGCAAGAGAACCCGCGTCAACGGGGAAAAAAGACATCATGCAGTTTCTACTGCTGCTGCTAATCATCTTGATATTATCTTGGTAATGGATATAAATTAGATATGGAGTGTTTGATTGGCTGCTGCTGCCGGTTTGGGGGGGAGGTCATGTAAGGAGGATGGCCATAGTGCTTCTTTCTTCTTCCTCTCGTGAAGCGAGAACGATTAGTTATTGGAAAGAGGGAATATCGGAGATAGGATCCGGTCGACGACGGCGGGAGGTGAAAACAGGGCTACGAGGAAAGGCCGCCACAAACAACAGCAATAACCAAGCTGCAGTGGGGTTGGCGGAGCGGGAGGCGAGTGACGGCGGCACCGAATGGGAAGGGAAATCATGGTCGACCAAAATGGAGAAATCAGAGAGGGGGTTTCTTCAGATATGGAGCAGCTGTTTCTACCAATCGGAGGGGATTTCTTTCGAAAAATCCTGAGGCAAGCTTGGTGCGCACTGGCGAGGTGGTGATGGTGGTGGTTCATTCGATTGGGCCAAGGCCGGGGTGGACGCCATATTGGGTGGTTCTGCGATAGGGATAAGATGTGGGCTGGTTGGGTGGATTTGAGTTTAGAATTTTAATTATTAATAATTTTTAATGTTATTTTTAATTTTTTTATTAATTTTTAATTCTAAAATATGTGGCATAAAAAATTGTACACATCAGCTGATACGTCAACTTTTGGGGTTAAATTTCCGTTAACTTAGACGGAATAAAGTAATGGGAAAAACTAAAACATTGCCAGTTTGGGATTACGTATGTTTTGGATAGTTTTGAATAAGCCGAAATGGTTTGGCTACAAATTTGTTTTTTGGCCAAAAATGAAATCTAAAGATATCTTTTTAATTTATAAATTTATTTAAAATTAAGTTTTTATTTTTTATTTTTTTGTATTTTGTTTTAATTTTTGAATTTCGTCGATTCACTAACAAATATGGATTGAAAGTCGATGATTTTTTGTTGGCAATATACTGTCATTAATTATGGATTGAGTCATTACTGGTGAGTCATCACTTAACGGAATTTGGATGGAGGTGTTGGTTTGTAGTAGTTTGGCACAGTGGATGGGTGTAAAACTGATCCTGTCAGAGGTATAGAGAGATGAGAGGTTGTTGTTAACTTGGACATAGTTGAAGGGGGGGCAAACCAAAAGTACCAGTTTCCCTAATTAGAATGCATTAACTTTTTGAAACCCCTAATCTAGCCCAACTTTTGAATCGTTAACGATGGTTTTTCGTTTGTAAAAGTTTAATAGGTAATGATGGAATCACAATTTATTTTAACGCATAAGCGGACACGTGGAATTTTTTTAAATTAAAATGACGTTTTATATCTCTAAAAAAATACGGCCACTTGTTTCCGCTTTCTCTTTCCCCATAACGGCCGATGGAATTCAATCAATGCTCTGCCGACCGTCCCGATTCTTGGCAAATAGAATAGGTTGAAAAAACTAATATAAATCAAACTAATCATTGACAAGTGGCCCAAAAGTGTAAACTGATTCTATTCAACTCATGTAACAACAACAAATAAACCATATCTAACAATGAATGACTTTAAGTTCTTCCAAATTAACTCCTGATCGAGTTCTCGGCGCTGACGAAACTCCCAGATGTTGTCCTGTAACCGCCAGCCTATGTCTTTTTTCACATACAAGTCATATCTCCGATGGCTTCACCATATCCTTCTTCACTGTCCTACATGTATAAGTAGGTATAATTACGGGTTTTGTGTTCTTACCCCTTGCTTTGAGTTATGGCTCTTTCCCTACCAGTTTCTTATTGGTTCGTACTCTACTAGTTGAGTGTACATCAAAGTTCTAGCACGACCCACCTTTTTGTTATTCTTTCATGTCTTGGTATTGGGTTTGGTGTAGCAGTCGTCTTGTCGACGAGAAGATACGTGAATGAAGATGTTGGACAACGTGTCGAGCAGTAGCACAAGTTCAAGGGCGACCTGGTCCGGTTTGTTTTTAATCATTGTATTGGTATTGGGGAATATGTATGGGATTTTTTCTTTGTATTCGATTGTTGTTTGTATTACTGGTTTGCCCGATTTGTGGGATGTTCATTGTATCTTAAAGGGTTAATAGTTTGATAAGTATTGGTTTATGTAATGGTTTAATAGTTATGGTTTTTGAATTTATGGGATTTTATGAGATGATTGTATGAATGTATGAATGAGAGTTAGTATTATCCGTTTAGATGCATGCATGGTTGAACCATGTGGTTCAGTGGAGTCTCTTCTAAGGGTCGGGGGTTACGAATATGAGCAAAGTTAAAACCTAGTAGAAAACTGGATACATGTGTCTTTGAGTTGAACCAAAGCTCTATACAAACTGGATGTGAACCACGACAACGATTTTGATGAAACTGGATGTGGGTCATGAATACTATGTTTGGATTAGATTAATGCGTTATTGGTAATGAGTATTGGTATTGGTTATTGATGCAGGACAAATTATGGTGGTTGTGAGATTGCTGAATATGGGTGTTTGTGGTTGATATGATTAATGACTTTGGCTTACATATAAGAAAGCGATAAATTGATCAGCTGCAGATAAGAAACACTATTTAACAGCGGCTGTGTCAGGTGTTAAAAACAGTTAACGGCGGCCCACCTGGCCGCTGTTTAAATTCGTTAATGCAATTTTCATTTAACAGCGGCAAAAAGTGGCCGCGGTTTAAATGTGTGTTTTTATACAGCGGCACATAGCCGTTGTTATAATCTTGACTTTAGCAAGTAAACGCCGGGTTCCGACGTTCTGTCGGAACTCCGGCGAATTAATTTGCAGAATGTCGACGCTAACCAATCAACCCTAAACGAATCAATAAAATCCCTAAAAACTATCGTTGAATCGTTGGGCTGCTTGGAGAAGATGAATGGAGGCGGGAATCATTCAGTTGAATCGTGGGTGGAGGGGAAATCGTTCAGTTGGAATCGTGGTTGGAGGGGAAATCATGAAGTTGAATCGTTGGTGAGGGGAAATCCTGAATATTGAATCGTGGTGGAGGGGAAATGTTCAGATTGCAGAATAGAGAAGATCGAGATGATTTACCGAGGCAAATGCTAGATAGAGAAGAGAGATTAAATCTTACCTGCCGGCAGCCTACTCGATGTTTTAGGTGCGACGACGGCGACGACTGTAAGCGGCACAATGGTGGAGGGAAATCATCTGATTCGTGGAGTGGGAGGATGCCCTTTGTGTCTGCGTCAAATCTCCTCGGCTCTCTCGAAGTCTTCGTCACAACGAAGCTTGAATCTGAGGTAGCAGTCAGCGGCGGAGGGAGATGAGAAGAGAGGTCGGAGAAGGACGTAGTAGGGTACAAACGTCGGCGAGGGAAAAGAGAAGGATCTGTGCCAAAATTATAATCAACGGCTTGGATTAACTTTCATTGCTTCCGCGTCCATTGGTTCAACCAATGAGAATGTGGTATTTTAACAGGTGCCTAGGGCCGCTGTTTGAAGCTGTATAATTTAAACAAGCGGGCCACTAGAGCGCTGGTTAACATTTTCCGGATTGTTTAATTTAACAGCGGCTGAATGTAGGCCGCTTGGTAAGCTTCTGCGGTTTAATATTCACTTTTTCTTGTTGTGCTAGTATTCTTGATTAGTGGCATTGGTTTATTGTTCTGTGTTACTGTTACAGGGTTATTAGTCTTGTTGTTTCATAATTGTCGAGTTAGTCTTACGGGTTACTAGTTAATATACGGTAGGGATAGTGAGGATGTTCACTATGAACTCCATGGTTATGGGTAACAAGCATATTTAGTGGTAGATTGACTTAATGGTTGGAACTAGGTGAAGGTGCAGGTGATACCATTTCATGGATTGTGCAATCCCTAGGTATTACGTAAGGGTCGTTCAATTGAATTTGGCGGCTGGTTCCATAAATTATAGTATAGTCATATTAAAAAATTGATAACACATAACTCGGTTTACTTGTATTAAAAAAAAAAAAAAATATGTATCTGAGGATGATCTGGGTCACGTAAATACTTGACGCGCGATAGGATTTTTAAACATATTTGGAAATTCATGTCATCCTAGCCTACATGAATTTTTATTAAAACAACCAAAAATTTGAGAAAATTATTTAGTTATATATATAATCAATAAAATATTATTACCATATTAAAAAAAGACCAAACTAATAAAGATATATAAAATTTAGAATAGAAATATGACAAATTATGTGTGTTGAAATTTAAAGGTTATTACTGTACTGGTATTGGGGTCCTTCGTGGACCAACTTATTAGGGTCTCCATGACCAAATGTACTAGGGTCCGTTGTGACATTCTTTGGAAACACATCGGGTGTTCCAACATTGGTATGGTATTACATGATAAAAACTATTAGGTTATAATTACATTGTTAGAGTTCTTCACCCTTGGCTTTGAGTTATGGCTCTTCCCGACCGTTTCTTATGGGTTTTTGGCTTCACTGGTTTAGTGTACACTCAAGTGTTTAGCACTAACCACCTTCTGTTATTCTTTCATTCTTGGTCTGGGTATGGTGAGCAGGTCGTCTTGCTGACAAGAAGGCTACATGAAGCTGGACAACGTGTCATGCATTATGAACGGGTGATGTAGCAACATTATGGTCAAGTCGACCTGATCCATTTGTTTTAGCTATGTTTTTGGTATTTGGGAAATATATGAGTTTTTTGTATGATTGTTGGTGTATTATTGGTTTGACCGTTTTTGGGATGTTCATTGTATCTTAAGGTTTAATGGGTTTATAGTATTGATTTATTAATGGTTGGTACTGGTTATTGGTTTTTGAATTATGTTTTTATGAGAGGATATGTAGGAATTTTATTGAATGAGGAGTCGGTACACACCCGTTTGGTGTATGTAGGGGTGGAACCAGTGGTTCAGCGGAGTCTCTTGGGGGGGTGTTACAGACTGAATCATAAGCGTTAAACCTAGAACCAGATCATGTATTGTCGTTTGGAGTGAACTGAAGCTTGTACAAACTATTGTGAACCGTACTACGAATTTTGTATGAATAAACCCAAAACATACATATATGACACGAAATTAATTATAAAACTCAAAATGTTCACCTATGGAGGCAGAAGAAAGAAAGATGTTGGCACCGTACGAGGGTAAAATTTCGCACCGATACGATTCTCGTTCTATCGATATTAATTTTAGACTCCCTAAACAAGTTAATAACGTCAAACAAAGTTAGGCTCAAAGCTCCTAAATACTCTTTCACAAAGTCTGTATATATAAATAGAGTTATATAAAAGTTTAGAGTCTAACTAAAAGCATCTAAATCCATGAAACTAAGCAAGTTGTATAAAATGACTAATGCGATAAAATAGGTAGTTTTTAGTATGCAGGTCCATTTATTTAATGAGGGCATATCTCACTATCTCACTTCAAGTTTGATCGTCCGTAACACATGGATGATCAATGTATGTGAATTATCTTTCCATACCCACTACTTGATTAATAAGATGTCTCGAGGAAAAATATACATTATTGTCGAATTATTTAAAATGGACATAAATCTTCTCAATTTCTTTTCATATTGCGACACCTACTCATTCATCTCTATTAAATGTTCTCTATTAAAAAATATCTCAATTGAGGTCAACCAAGCTTAATTTGGACTCTATTTTTGTCAAATCCCAATATGTACTTGCCTACATAACCATACAACCATCACTATATGCAAGCCCCAGTCAACCATGCGGGCATTAATAATTTTTGGGTGTTAAACATATTTCAGACTACATTCTTGTCCATTAATCTAGTATCAGTGCGTGAGAAAAAATTTGGAAATTGACTGTCTCTTTGGTTGCAAACATGTGGGGTGTTATGATACTACTATCGGTACTCAACTAAGGATTAGTTAGCTTAGCGTACTACAAAGCCCTTCATAGATCTAAATTTACATTGTTGTGGAGGATAGTTTATCTATTGCGAGGACCCCATGATAAAGTTCGTATATGATGATACTCCTTGCAGCGTTGGTTGATTGATTCTAATTTAACGGTGGGGATACCATGTTTGGGCAAATGGAGAAAATGTGGTAATTAATTAATAAGTGGAACAAATTAATAAATAATAAAAAACTAGTTACCAATATAAAAGCAATTTACCCTAACCCACCACTTCATATTAACCATTATATCTCTTTTATATATATTAGGCCAAAACTAAATTTGTAGCCAAAACATTTTCCGAGAATGTCAAATATAGCCACCAAAACTATTGTCACATTGTTTAGACCAATTTTTTTTTGGGAACAAATGTAGCAGACATTCGTAAAATTTTAAACACGTTAGTGGGACAGCGCAACGGTGCGGACGTGGAATCCACTTGATCAGTCATCTAGTTGTCACGGCAGATTGCCATGTCATTATTTTTAAAAAGAAAGTAATTAATTAGAACAAAAATAAAAGAAAAAAGAAAATTTATAAATGCCATGTCTTCCTCGCTCCTCCCCTACCGTCGCTGTCACTCCACCCACCGCCGCTTTTGCTCCACCCTACCACTTACCGTACACCCCCACTATCACCCTTCCGTCTTTCCTCTTCAAACCCGGCAGCCCCAACAAGCGATCCCTCAATCACTCCCCAATCGATGTGTATCTAGCAAGTCTCCAAACCACCATTCAGCCTACCTTCAATCAAACTCGAGATTGCCAGCCACCTACTAACGACAGTTTTTTAGCGAGGGTGAGTGAAGGGCTTCTGGCCGGGAGCAAGCAAGCATACGACGATAGACGACGGTTTTGGTGGCGTGCCTGTTGAGGGGGCCGTTCGTGCTGGGTGGAAGGTTGGTCGACCGGAGTTTGCTGTCAAGGGTCGGATTTTTGGTGGCCATAGATCTATTTGGGCAGATCTGGTGACTGTTGAGGAAAAAGGGATAGCTTGGATTGGAATCGCTCTATTGCCGCCACCGGACTCTCCCTCTTCCTTCTTCGTCCGGCTGTTGCATGCGAGAATGAAGGGGTTGCCGGCTGCGGTTCTATGTCAGCTGAGGAAGGTGGGAAGTTGGCACGGAGCCGAGGGTTAAGTCTGAACAACGCAAGGAAAGAGAGCGAAGGGAGATCCGATCAACGCTTCGAGAGTGGGGAAGGAGGGTACCTTGTAAACTCGTCGGCGAGCGCTTCACTCGCATTGGGGGAAAGACAATGACCCAATACACACCCATCTTTCGACCTTTCTCATAACTGGGCGTGGTCGAGGTAGGTATGGAGAGAAGCTTTGCCTGAGTTGAATGAGTAAGTTAGGGAATTATTTTTTAATTTGAATGTTTATTTGGTGAAGACTTTTTGTAATTAATAAGTAATTATGTGGCAAAATGTTGGACACATCAATTTGGGGGTTAAATATTTCGTTTAATTTGGACGGAAAAGTTAACGGAAATTACAACATTGTTATTTTATTGGTATTACGATAGTTTTGGCTTTATTTGTCATTCTCAGGAATAGGTTTGACTATAAATTTTTTGTAGCCAATAAATTATGGGTTTAGATTTTTGTTTTAGAAAATTAAGGGATAGAATTTAGTTTGTCCTTATATAAAGACAAATTAGAAGAATTCTCATATTAGAAATTACCATTGCAGGATATGGGTACACGAGTTTTCTCATTCTATTTACTTCATAAGTATTTTGTTTATTTATTTTTTCAATCTATTAGTCTATTATCTAATAATGTGAGTGACCAAGCATGGTAAAGGTAATCTCATTAAATACATAAGAGTTGTGTATGAACATATACATAAGGATGGTAAACCAATAATCTTCATAATACTCTAGAGGTTTGACTTTTAGTGATATATTATTCACTATTTTTTATTGTATTTTTTAGAAACTTTAAAAGATGAACAAAGACGATTATTAACATATTGAACCTAATAATGATGGAAACATGATATATGACTCCACCTACCACATATGGCTTATAGTTTACGATCTGTAAAACTCATGTCTATATCTACCATTTTTCTACCTGGCAATCTGCTGGTGCACTTGTCTGTTTCTGATATTCTCTCGTTGATTTTGTCTTCATTACATATACAAAATATTAATAAATACTCTTGGTCATACACCTTGTAAGGGCATGGTTGAGAGAGACTTTAAGGCATACAAGGAGCTGAAGGCTAAAAACCAAACCCGCAGGGGCCGGTACTTATGGGGAGTCACTGTTGCCCCTCCTCCCGTATATCTAGTGTTAAAATTATATGTAAAATTTTCATTTATTTGCAAATTTTGTGGTAGGGTATATGATGTTCGGCGCCTCCACTAGTGGTTTCAGTGAAATGTTATCTTAAAATAATAGTTACTCATAATCAACTTATCGAGTGTTCTTAATTAACAATATTTGATCATTAATAATAATATATCTCTAAAAAGAGAATTCAATAAAATTATCCAATTTTAATTGAAAATACTCTGCCAGTGGAGTTCTTATAGAGGTGCTTTTTACTACTTAAGCAACCATATTAATTAAAATAAGTATTGATGTATTTTTACTGTAGATTTAAGAGAGATCTATTCAGAATTATTTCTGCCTCGAACTCTTAGATTATTCTCGTATTTGTGTTTGTATGTGGTGTACAGTTCTATGTCTTTTATGTATAATTCTAGTCAGCACCTCTCATGAGTACTCGATTCACTGGTTCACGCTAATGTCTACCAGCTCTTAGTATCTATAATAGTCCATCCTCCAAATAGAATCTTTTTTAGACTAACCGCAAATTATATCATCTTGTAAATTAATATTGGTTGCGCTATTTTAATACAGGAGGGTAAGTACTATAGAGCCACTTGCATTTATTGGTTGTTAGAAAAAGAAAGAGGATCTTTCTCCTCATAAAAAAATTAAAATGTCAATAATAATAATAATGATTATTATATAAATTACCAAGTTGTCTCTCAAGTCGTGATATAGTATTATAAGTATAACGAGAGTAAGATGTAGGCGCTGCAAGATCACGTTTCCTAGGGACCGCGGGAGACTTGGATACCTGTATGCCTTGGGTGTTCTATCGTTGTTCGCTTTTCAATAAGTGCTACCATTTTACTCAAACATTGAAATATATTATGTGTTTGTTTTCTTGTGTTTGTTTTCTTTTTGCGCGATGATAGATATATTTCTTATACTAGAGATGTATACTAGTGATAAGTAAAGATGCACGGACATATTTAGAAAGAAGGAAAATATATTATAACTAGCAAAGCAAGTAGTGAAAATCTAACAACAGGCTGCACTGCTTTTTGGTATCTTCGAGTTCTGTCATAGTGTATACAAGATTAATTAACTTACAGGTCTTCCTTCCCTGTACTAGGATGGTTAATTATTTTGTGATTGCCCATGGCTGTTTGGGCTGTCTATTTAGATACCCTTTCATCATATTCGGTATAGCAGAATCAGTAACTATATATATGAGGTTTATCTCCTACTATTATACGTAGTACGCTCACGTACTCGAGGTTCTTTGACTAGTCGATTACCCGTGATAGAAAACAGGCCCGGTGACACAACTTCGTAGCCAATATGAGAGTAGTTGAAATTATGTTACTAAAAAATAAAAAAAGACTTTTTATTTGCAAAGGTATCATGAATCTATTTTACTACTCTATAAGTGGAGACTGAATCGAGCACAAACAATGTTCACGGCCCCACGCTAGTGCAGGGAATCAGTACAATAGATATCCAGTCTTTGCGGGTAGACAATGTATCCTTAGTCATTTCAAGTCAAAAAAACAGCATCGTAGCAATCAGTGAAGTTAGTGGATGAGCAGAGGGGAGGGGGAATGGCATTGCATTAAGAAATGGTTTTCAAGCAAGGCTCAAACTTCTGCATAAAGAATTGGGGGACAAAACAACGCCAGGTTAGATTATATCAGTTGCCAAACCCAAAACTAAATGTGGTACAAAATAAATAGCATTTTCGTTTTTTCACATATCTCCAATTCATACAATCTATTGTATGGTGCTTTATCACATGAGTAACCTTCAACATTTTGTTATTTCCAAAAATACACTACAATCCAAGAGTCATTTGAAAGATCGTCACAACTAGATAATGCATCCAACTATTAAACACTTTGTTGAATTGTTTGGCATGTTTTCCACTGAAAAACATACATTTTCGCTATATTAATGAGTATCATGCTCAAGATTTCGTAGCCCATTGGGACACCAAGAATTTACAGAATTTCTCCATAGTCATTCCATTGTGCTAAACTTTGAATTTTTCATAAGGGCAGTTATTTGAAGTGACATTACTAAATTTTTTAAATATAAAAATTCACACTCAATACTCGCTTCTAACATATTTACTGCCAATTAATTTTATTTGGTTTTTGAAATCAAAATCAATTTTATTCCACTTATTATTGTTTCAGCCAAATCCAAAGGGAGTTTTGATCAAAAAGATACGTAATGATTTAACAAAAAATGCATAGTTCTTTGTGTTGAAATCTTTGCATTTGCAAAAAAATAAATTATGATGCATCCATATTTAGCAACCAAATAATGCTAAGTTAAATTACCTCACTAATTCTCACTAGTTTAACACATAAAACTTTTCTCGAGACGGTCATAAAGAGCCATTACGGGACGATGAACGAGGACTAGGGGCAGATGTATGAGTGCGCCATGACCCACAACAGAGGATGTGCTCATACAAAGGGTGATGGGTGTCCGAGGGTGGTGTGGGTTTCAGCTGTATCTTGGATTTGTTTGTTTGTTTATCATTACCATATGTTTTGTCTTATCGTTTCGAAATGGTTCATACAGGTTTTAGTAGTTATAAGATGGGTATTGTCATAGGGTTTAGAGTTACTGTTTATTCGTCATGTCTTTCGGGTTACAGTTTTACTCACATTAGTATGATCGTGTTTCTTTCGACTTCTATGCGAATCAGTCACATTTTCATATTCATGACATTTGTGGCTTCATTAAGGTGAACCATACATATCAAAAAATCACAACGCACAATATACAACAATAACGTGTGCAACTGTGTGTGGATCATTTCGCTTGTTGGAGGGAGGGTCTCTTCTTGGATTCCAGTTGGTACGATTGGTAAACATGCATGTGTATTCATTGTGGCTCCTCCAATTCATGGCCAAGTAAAGGCTGGGGCCTTAGCTCGGTGGTGGTCTCCTTGTGGATCTTGGGGTCAGTCTCCTGCTATAATCGCTCCCGAGGCTCACCCGGACCTCGGCGGCGCATAAAAATTCTTGAGTGCGTTCCTTACTATTTGAAAGTAAAGTGCAGAAATGGAGCTAGGGATACGTACAGTTTGTAGTAACGAACATAACTGGGACTCGGGTGTGTGATGGGGGACCGCCCACAAGGCTCGAGTGGTGTCCCTATTTGGGTGGTTGCCCAGATTGGACTCGCCCTTAAGATCGAGCGCCGGATCCCGGTTTCCCGCCCTCGGGGTGGAACCTGTGTGATTGCCCGCCTTACAGGATCTTTTAGCCGCCTGCCGCGGCTGGAAACGTCGGGGTGTAGTGTATAGCGGCGGGTTCGTGTTTCGAGTAGTCGGGGGATGTTCTGATCTGTTATATCACTAACTCACATTGATTTGGAGGGTATCGGTTATTCTATTTTGACGTACTTATTAGGATCCTTACTGGTTGCGCGTGGTGTTATTTAGGTCTATTCGGCTCGAGGGGACATAGGTGTGGAGGCGGGCGGGGTTTTGTTGCGTGTACGGCGTAGGGCCGTTTCGATGTGTCGGCCCGGCTGGGCGGTGGGTATCGGGGGGTGGGCGGTCGTGAGGTACGAGTGTTTGTTGGCCGGGGGCCGGTTATTCGGCAAAGGGGTTGGGGGGAGGGGCGTTTGGTGGGATGGGTGGGTGCACTCGGGCGGGGGTGGGGGGGGCGAGCGGTGGGGGGGGAGGGAGTACGTGTCTGTTCGGGGGGCTGCGTGAGGTGGCGGCTGTCCGGTTAGATTCTGGGATTAGCGGGACGGGGGTGGGGCCCGGACGCGAGGGCACCGCCCTCGGGCACGCTTTTTTATGTGGGGTGGGCACTTGGGAGCCACGCGGTTGAGTTGGCTCAGTGCAAATGTTGTGGGGGTAAGCTCGGGGGGCGCGAGTGTGAGGGTGTGTGGCCGGCGGTTAGTGCTTGTGCGGGCTATCCCCACTATTTACTTCGGCTATCGGTGTTGTTTTGGCTGCGTGTTTCGTGTATGGCGATATGTTGGGTTCTTCTAGGTCGATGGCCTCTCTTGGCGGCTGCGTTTTCTGCGTTATTTTATTGGTAGTGGGATATGTGACTGGATATTAATATATTTTATTGCGCGGGTGGTGGTGCCGTAATTGTCTGCGTACGGGGGCGAAGTTTTGGGGTGTAAAAAATGCCACAACTAAGTTTTTATAAAATAAAACCCCCAAATCTATTCCAGATTTAACGCCTCGTTATAGTCCTTGTTTGTAAAATTTGTAAATATTCTGAACCAAGTGGCTAACGGAAAAAAAACTTTTAAAGTTTTCACTCTTCTAAAAACTAGTTTTAAACTCAAGATGGTCCAAATTGCATTTTGAGACCTTACATCAAAATTCAAACACTCCATCCGACCACCTCCCCACTGCCCAGCCCCTTGTGGGAAGTCGCCGGCGCTGCTCCCCCCCGGGGGGGGATTCCCCCCCCCCCCCCCCCCCCGTATTTCGCTACCCATATTTTCCACTTTCATTGTATCATTAATACCGACATCATTAGAATATTTTCTAAAGGATGCATAATAACTACTTGAAGTGGACTTAATAATCATCATAGTAGTAAGGAACATAGGACAGGAATTTTCAGTTTGTAGTCATTTCAGAAGGGACTCCCTTTAGACAAATTCTTATTCCTATCCATAAGTTCCAACTTTTGATTAATATAATACCAACATGGACGGTTGATATTTTAAAAGACAGCAGAGAAGGCTACTGTGAATGAATAAATAAGCATCCTCAAAATTAGTAAGCAATATGAACTGTCATTTCAATGTTCTCTTCTAGGACTCCCTTTAGACAAATTGTATTTCTCATCCATGATTTCCCACTTTCCAAAATCAAAACTTCAAAATTTTTTTTTTCATAAGTTTGTTGTCAAAAATATTTCGTTGTGTGTTCTTTTCAAATTCGACAATTGTTTTCACGTTTCATATTCCAAAAAGTTTTGTCTCAAGAAAGTGTCAATGTGAAAAAAAAAAAAAAAAAATTTTTATTTTTTTTTCTCTGTTTTGTGCGAGAAAATGTTGTTTCAAAAATTATGATTTTTTGGTCAAGAAAATTTCAAACTTCTCAAAATTTCATTTTGCATATATAAAAATCAAAATGTTCAAAGCAAGTGTCTCACCCCAATCATTTTGGCAAATGGGTGTTCGGGGCGATTTTTTTTTCAAATTTTACCGGGGGTAAAATTTGATGATTTATTATTTTCAAAAGGGCCAGAGAAGAGCAACTTGAATGACTGATACAATCGAGTAGAGTAAAACAATATTGGGACATCAACTGTCCAATTCTTAGTCACAAGTTCTCTTTAGGACTCCCTTTAGACAAGCTTGTGTCCCATCCATATTTTTCCGACTTTGTCAATTAATATAATATTGATAATGATTGATGATACTTCAGAAGGAGCAGAGAGATGCAACGTGAATGGCCCTATAATCATTAAAGTAGTAAGGGCAATACGAGTCAAGGAACTGCCACGCTTCACATGTTTCTATTCTAGGACTTCCTTAGCAAATTGTATTTCTCATTCATGATTTTCCCACTTTCAAGTATTATAATACCTAGACATGATAGATTATTTTCAAATGGAGCAGAAGAGCAACTTTAATTGACTTACTATTAATAGCAGTAGTAAGACAATATTGTGGACATCAACTTTCTATTTGTTAGTCACAAGTTCTCTTTTGTCAAGACTCTTTAGGAAAAATCTTGTTTCCATCTATATTTTCCGACTTCAATTAATATAATATTGAGAATGAGTTGATGAGTAGTCAGATAGGAGACAGAAGGAGCAACGTGTATGGCCTATAATCATTAAGAAGTCAGAAGCAATACGGGGCATGAACTACCATTTCACATTGTTCTCTTCATGGACCAGTCCCTTTAGAGAATTGAGATTTCCCATATCCTCTATTTTCCCACGTTCAAAGTATCATAATTACCGACATATCAGGAATATTTTCAAAAGGAGCATAATAGAACTATTGAAGTGACTTAATAATGTCATCCTCTTAGTAGTAAGGCAACATAGGGAATGCTATTTTCAGTTTTTAGTCATTTCACGACGTGACTCCTTTAAACAAAATCTTATTCCTATCCACTAAGTTCCCTCATCCCTTTCGATTAATAGTGATAACAAATGGACAGATGATATTAAAAGAAGCAGAAGAGCAATGTGAATGACTAAATAATCATCATCAAAATCGTCAGGCAATATGGAACTGTCTTTTCACATGTCTCTTCTAGGACTCCCTTTAGACAAATTGTATTTCTCATCCATGATTTCCCACCTTCAAAATATCATATTACCGACATGATTATTGAGTTTTCAAAAAGGGCAGAAGTGCAACTGAATGGACTTGATAATAATCAGATCGTAAAACAATATTGGACATCAACTTTCCATTCTTAGTCACAAGTTCTCTACTAGGACTTCCTTTAGAGACAAATCTTGAGAGTTTGCCGCTGTAACCCCTAATCATATTTTTTCCGACTTTCAATTACTCTATAAGATTGAAATGATGATGATACTCTAGAAGTGGAGCGAAGGAGCAGCGGTGAATGGCTAATAATCTTTAAAGTAGTGAAGCCAATACGAAGTCCGTGAACTGCCAATTCACGCATGTTCTATTCTCGAGCTTTCCTTTAGATCGCAAATTGTATTTCTCAGCCATGATTTCCACTTTCAATAGTATAATACCTACAATGAATAGATTATATTTTAAATGGAGCAGAAGAGAGCAATGTAACATCCCCGCCCAACCGAACGGTTTGGAACTTGAGTTTGGATGGTTTAGACACTTGGAAACAATGTCTGGAGGTTCCATCGAGTTCGGGACGTTCGATATTTGAGGCGGGTCGAGTATACAAGAGGAGTACGTGAAAAATGTCAATGTGGGCAGACCATCGATACACGCGGGCCATGTATTACAAATCACGCCGTGTATCATGATACACGTGATTGTATGTCTGGTCAGACTATAAAAGGCTGATTTTACACGGAAATCTTTAACTTCCCCTTTCTTTCCTTTCCCCAAAACCCTATTAAAAGAACCAAAAACCTTTAGCTTCAATTTTGATTCGGGGAGTTTGAGCTCGTTTGACATCCGTTTGTTGCTAGGGGGTTTCGTGGGGGGACGAGAGGAAGATCGCTATTCGGGGTTTCCCGGGGTATTTCGAATCGAGGTGCTGTCAGTGAAGAAGGAAGAGCTACTTTTGGGGGGGACTGACCCCAGAAATTCCATAAAAATTTTCAAACCTCGATTCCGGGAGTTGTAGAGTTTCCATGGCGATCCGTTTGTTGCTTTGAGTTCGGGGTAAGGAGAGGAAGATCCCCACCAAGAAGTTCTGGATATTCAAATAAGCTGCTGCCCGGTGAAGAGGAGGATAGCTACGTTTTGGGTTGTGTGAAAGCTTGGCTTTTCGGGTTTCTGAAGATTTTTAGACCGACTTTCTTGTCGGGTTTGGGGGTTTGGGGTTCGATAGGTGTCGGTCGGGTGAGGATAAAATTTCCCGACCTAGAAGAATTTTAGGGCCTTGCAGGGGGGGAAATTGAAGAGAGTAAAAGGGAAAATTGTTCGCAATGTTGTTTTGTGAAATATGCGTTTGGATGATGGTTGGTGTTTGTTAATTGAGGTTTGGGTTTATGATTGATGGCTGTTTGTGATGATTTTGGTTTGGGGGGAATTGATTAATATGGATGATAAGATGGGAACTAGTAAAAGTGTAGGGGGGAAAGGGTTGGGGAAACCAAAAAGAATTTTTTTATGCTATTTCATTTGGGGTTGCAGGGGGGTGGCCCCCTGGCCATGTGGGGTCGCCCTTAATTGAAAAACAGGTGAGGGCTCACCAATGTGGGGTCGCCATGAAGGACGTACAGGAGGGTAACCAGGGGAACTCATGACATGGCTCCCCTTACTTGCAGGTGGGGGGGGCCCGGGTGAGTAGCCGTTTTACCCTTAAACTGTTTGTGCGGGGGAAGCGTTGATTTTTGTGATGTGTGGTATGTGTGATATGGGATTATTAAATTTTTTTTTTGGTTTGGTTGGGTTACATAATGGGGGACTGAGAGATGCTTGGTGTTAATGTATGAATTATGCAACGGGGCTTTAGGTTTAAAATTTTGGAATTTGGGTGTGTGAAGATGGTTGTTAATGTTTTTAAAGGGTTTGGTAGACTTATGACTTAAAATTTGGCTAAAGGGAAATTGGGAGGGAATTTGTACGTGGAAGTGGACAATAGAACCGGTACTGGGAAATTTACTTTTTTGGAATTGGTTAGGGGAATTGGTGAATGGGGAAATTTGGGAATGGAATTGGGTTTCTGAATGCGAGCTAAATTTGAGCGATTTGTATACTGAATTGTATGAAAATATGCTGTGTAGTGGATTGTAGTGGAGTGATCAAATGAATTGGGTAAAATGAATTAAAATGATAGAACTGGAAGAGCCAACGGTTACCCAAATGGTGTTTCACCCACCGACGGATGGTGGTTAGGGGCCGCCTACCCGACGGACTGAGTAGATTGAAGGTGCTCCCGACGGGGAGGCGGTTGTGTGGCATTGTGGTATTGTGATGTCTTGCTGGACATTGTTGTGAAATATTGTTGACAGTGTTCCCTCCATTGCCGGTAGGTAGGGGCAGCGAGGACCTCCACATGCGGTAGGGAGTGGTCTGCGTTCAGGCCGGGGGGGGGTCGAGTGGTGGGGTTAGCGGTGGGGGGAACAAAACTCATCTGTCACTCTTGGCGCCTAATGAAACTCACATGAGTTAATGGAATATGAGATGGCTTGTGATGCTTTACTGTATATGTGTGTTCGGAGTGTTTGTGAAATGCCTTTGGGGATGTGTTGTGAATCATGTTGTCATGCTGAGATGTGAGTTAGAGGTTGATGGTATACTGATTGACGGTTGTAGGTAATTGTGAATCTGTGCAATGTGAGTGGTGTCGCTGTTGTGAGTGGAAGTGCTCTTAGGCAAGGAAGTGCGAGATGTATTGCGGCGCTTGTAAGGTTTATCTGTGTGCTTCATGATCTTGTTATATCGTTGTATGTGTGAATTGATGATTTGGGTTACTCTGGTCGAGATTATGAGTTGTGGGTATTGTTTGGGGAGTACACCTGTGGAGTATCACTTTAGATAATTGAAAAGAGGAAATGCTGAGTAGATATGTGTGGGAAATGTGCGGAATGTGTATGAAGAGGTTATACATGTGTTTCAGGGTGCTATTGATGGTAAACTTGTGCCTTGTGTGCTAAACGGCTTGTTTGTGAAGCAATGCTAAATTCGTAGATTTGTGAGTCAAGGTGTGTGAAACCGTTGGAGTGAGTGTATGCTTATGTTGATTATGAAGAACTAGTTTGGTTATGATGTTGTTCTTATGCATGTGATTTCTTAGTGTACTTTGTTATTCATGGATTGTGGAGGTTGTTTGATATTGAGATTATTTGATTCGCCTCCTAGTATCATGTTAGGAATTAAAATGAGTGGCTGTGTCAGCTTCCGTTGCTTGATGTGTGTGTGGAGTTGGGATCGCTCCTAGGCTAGTTCCGGCGCATAGGATAGACCTGTGGGTTCACTCAGTTTTCATTAGGAAGCTGATACCCCCCCCCAGTTTCTCTTTTCAGGGATCAATGTTCGGTTAGAGTTCGGAGGAGTTGCCAGGGTGGGAAGTTGTGATCTCGTGAGAATAGAGACATTAGGATAGCTATTGTGGATGGGGGGAGTGACCATGTTTTTAAATTTAGATTATCATTCGACACGCTTTGGGTTGGAAGACTTTGTATCGTTCCAATTTAGAGACGATTTGCGACTCGGTTGTGATCGAATTTCGGATTTCAGTTGTGCATTTCGCGTCGTTTTAAGTGGAGGCCTCCTTCATTTTGACTTGTCATTTATGAGTTGTTTCTGTTTCCGCGGCTTTTACTCTTTTCTTTCGTAAAGTGGTTCTTCATAAGTACGCCACTCAATAACCGGTTCGACCAGGTGTGTGAACTCGGCGTCGGTTTCGGGTGGGTGCGGCATCATGTGGTATCAGAGGAGCTGGTTAGTTGCTCTATGTTGGTGATTGTTCTTCTTTCTAGAGGAGTATTAACCTGATAGGAGAGGGAAGAAGCACTGGCGTCAGGACCACCTTTTCAGGGGAGTTTTCAAAATCGTTTTGAATTGGGTGGGAAAGTTTGGAAAGGAAAGAGATGTTGGTGATTTGAAAGCAAAGTGATTTGAAAGTTTGAAATGAAATGTGATTTCTTAAAGTGGTCAACTGAAACGTTTCTTGTGTCCTCTGTAGTGAAGGAGGGTGGCGAAGTTAGTTGAGAGTGGGGATCAGTAGTAGCAGGTTGGGAAATTGGTTAGAGGAGTAGAGCCTGTAGAATTTGGTAAGTGAAGTCGAGGCTGGAGGGTGTGAAGTTTTAGTCGAAGGTGTTACGCTTCATAGTTCTGTTGGTGTGAGTTGTGCTTTGTTGAGCTCTTGCGTTGTGGTTGCGCTCTTGAGTGAGGTTGTTTGAGTGTGTTTTCGTTGTGTTCTTGTTGTGAGTGGTGCCGTTTTGAGGTTTCGGTTGTGCGTGTCTGTTAGTCGAGTTTGAAAGTAGTGTGGGAGTAGTTGCCGCCTTAGAAGGGGGTGTTGCTAGAGCCGTTAAAAGGGAGTTTCGGGAGGTGAAGTGATCCTTGTGTTGCTGCGTTATGCTGTGATTTGTGGATTCGTTGCTAGGCGAGTTGAGGTTGGGTTGTGATTTCGGGACGAAATCTTTTGAAGTTGTGGAGACTTGTAACATCCCCGCCCAAGGCCGACGGTTTGGACTTGAGATTGGAGGTTTAGAATTGGAAAACAATGTTCTTGAGATTCCATCGAAGTTCGGGACGTTCATAGTGGAGTCGGGTCGAGTATACAAGAGAGTACGTTGAAAAAAATTGTCAAATGTGGGCAGGACCACGATTACACGGCCATGATATTACAATACACGCCGTGTATCATTATACACGCCGTGTATCATGGTCAGGACTATAAAAAGGCTGATTTTACACGGTAATTCATAACTTCCCCTTCTTTCTCTTTCCCAAAACCCGTCGTATTTGAAGAAGCCAAAACCCTTTAGCTTCCATTCTGATCAGGGAGTTGTAGAGCTCCCCGATTGACGATTCCGTTGTTGGCTTACGGGTTCGTGGGCGACGAGAGGAAGAGATCGCTATTGTGGTTTCTGGTATTCGAATCGAGTGCTGTCAGTAGAAGAAGAAGAGCTATGTTTTTGGGACTGAGCCCAGAAATCTCCATTAAACTTCATACCTCGATTCCGTGGAGTTGTAGAGCTGTCGATTGGCGATGCGTTTGTTTGCTATGAGTTCGTTGGTAATGCTGAGGAAGAGATCGCCCAGAAGTTCTGGATATTCGGAGTAAGCTGCTGTCGGTGAGAGGAGGATAAGCTACGTTTTGGTGTTCTGAGAGCTTGGCTGTTCGGTTTCTTTATTTTATTTTCTTTTTTTTGTATTTATTGTGTTTTTTATTTTCTTCGGTATGTTTTTATTGTTTTTTTGTTTTTACATTTTTTTCTTTTTTTGATTAATTGGGTTTCCGCTAGAAGAGTTTTAGGCCTCCGTCTTCTTGTCAGGTGTGTTTAGCGTACGATAGGTAGTCTGGTCGGTGTGTGGAGTTACAATTCAGACCTAGAAGAATGTAGGGCCTTGCATGAAATTGAAAGAGAGTAAAAAGGCGGAAAAAATTGTTATCATGTCAATTGATTGGTTCTGTGAAATATCTGTTTTGATGATGAGTGTTGGTGTTTGTTAATTGATGGATGAGTTTATGATGGCTGGCTGTTTGTGCATGATTTAGATTGGGGGAAATTGATTATATGGATGATAAATTGATCGTAACTAGTAAGGCGTGATAGAGGGACGGGTCTGTGAACATGAGAATTATGTCATATTATGCTATTGTCAGTTTGTGGTTTAGCAGGAGGGATGGTCCTGCCAATTGTGGGTCGCCTGAATTGTTGAACAGGTGGATGGCTCCACCAATGTGGGGGCGCCAATGAAGGGACCGGGGTAACCAAGGGAGGGTACCCTACGACTCATGACATGGCTTCCCGTGACTTGGCAGGGGGGGGGTGGCCGGTGAGCTAGCCGTTTACCTTAAACTGTTTGTGCCGTGGGAGGCGTTGAATGTTTTGTGCATGTGTGGTTATGTGTGCATATGGGCTTATTGAATGATTTGGATTGTTTTTATGTTGGTCTACATAATAGTTGGGTCTGAGATGATGCTGGTGTTAATGTTGAATTATGCAACGTGCCTTTTAGGTAGAGAATGGATGTTGTGTGTGCAGATGGTTGTTAATGTGTTTAAGGTGGTTAGACTTCTGGACTTATATATTGGCTAATAGAATTGTGTAAGGAATTATGTACGTGAAGTGGGGCAATAGAACCTGTACGTGGAAATGACTTATGGAATTGGATTAGGGAATTGGTGAATGAACTTGAGTAATGAATTGGGTGTTCTGAAGGCGATGAGCTAGTTGAGCTGAGTGTTGTATGACTGAATTGTATGAAAATGATGCTGTGTGTGTTGGTGCTTGATCTGTGTCTTTGATTATTGTTAATAGGTTTGGAGTCTTGGATGTGGATTGGTAATGTGAGATTGAACGGAGGATGTTTGAATTGTTCGAATTGTGGCTAGGAATATGTTAGATGAAATATGTGAACCTAGATAGATTATGTGGTTTATTAGTAACCGCTCAATAGGATGAGTTGAACTATGGTAAATTGATGTAGTCTTATTGTTATGGTTGTGTGATTGTATGGTGACTTGTGTGAGTGTATGGCTTGATCTAGGATCGGCTAGAATGGGAGTGTGGAGTTGGGAACTGGACTTAGGATGTGTTAGTCTTGCATGAACCCTTCGAGAGGTAAACTGGATAACTGTCTTGTGTAACTATTTGATGTGCGTGCTGATTGATGTGTGATCGTGGTGGATGTGGGATTATAAGGATGTTAGCCTAATGTAGTTGATCTAGGAAATTGTGGAGATGGGATGGGGTGGATGCGATTGAATTCTCATGATTGTATCTATTATTGCCGGTGTGGTTAGGACTAGAATTATGTCCTAGACCCCCCATAGAATTGGAACATAGATCTCTTGGTGTTTGGAACTTAGAAGTGGAATTGTGTGGTGGTGAGTTGATTGTGATGTGGATTTGTGGTGTCAATTGTGATGTGGATTGGCGATGTGATTTGTGATGTGTAATTTGTGTAGTGGATTTGTACAGTGGAGTTGATTCAAATGGATTTGGGCGTAAATGACCTATAAAATGATAGGAACTGGAAGGAGCCAACGTTAACGAATTGTGTTTCACCCACGACGGACTTAGGAGGTCTAGGGGCTGTACCGACGGCCTGGTGAGAATTAGTCTACCCCCCCCCCCCCTGACGGGGAGTGGTTATTGCTGGATTTGTTGGTATTGTGGTATTGTGGAATCGTGTGTGAATTGTGAAGTGTTCCCCTGCGGTAGGGAGAGCACGAGGAGGCATCCCAATGCGGTAGGGAGGTGCGTCAGGCCGGCGGGGTAGCGGGGATCAACTCCTTATGGCGCCTAATGAACTCACATAGATAATGGAAGTGAGATGCCCATGTGTGCCTTTCTGTATGTGTGGTTCGGACGTGTTATGTGATTGCTTTGTCGATGTGTTGGTGATCATGTTGTCGTGCCAGAGAGATGTGAGTTAGGGGTGAATGGAGTCTTAATGATAATGATTGACGTTGTGAAGGTAAATTGTGAATCTAGTGCCATGGAGTGGTGGTCGATGTGTGAGTGGAAGTAGCTCTTCAGTACTTAGAAGGAGTTGAGATGTTTTGTGATGTAAGGGTTTATCTGTGTGCTTCATGATCTTGGTTATGATGTTGTATTTGTGAATTGATGATTTGGGTTATTGGGTCGAGATTAGGAGTTTGTGGGTATTGATTTTGGGGGAGGGTACACCTGTGAGATCACTTAGATATATGCAAAGAGAAACTGCAAGGTTATGTGTGAATGTGGCGAATGTCGCTATGAAGAGCGTATACTGTGTGTGCTTTGATGGTAACTTAGTCTTGTGATAGCTCCCTAATGCTTGTTTGTGACAGCAATGCTAAGATCGATATATGTGAGTCAATGAAGTGAAACCGTAGGAGTGAGGATCTTTGTTGCTTCTGAAGAACTAGTTTGGTCCTGATGTTATGCGCGTTGAGCATGTTGATTTACTTGCTGTAGACTATGTGTTATCTGTGGATTGTGGAGTGATTTGATATTGAGCTTATCCGCTGATCGCCTAGTATCATGTTAGGAAGTAAAATGAGCTGGGCTGTGTCAGGATTCCGTATGCTTGATTGCGCTGTGTGTGTGGATTGGGAGCGTCCTAGGCTAGGTTCGGCGATAGTAGACCCAGTGGGTGTCACTCAGTTTCATTTAGGAAGCTGATCCCCCCCCAGTAGCGTCTATTTTCAGCCGTGTTCGGTTGAGTTCGGAGGAGTTGCTAGGTTGTACGCTTGTGTAGTGAAGAATTAGGAGTATGTGGAGTGACATTGTTTTCAATTTAGATTTCAGTGACACTTTTGGGTTGGAAGGATTTGTAAGTCTGTTGTTGAGATTTGGATCGGTTGTGATCGAATTTCGGATTTCTGTTGTTATTTCAGGTTTATATTAAGTGGATCGGCTCTTCATTGAACTTGTCATTTAAGAGTGTTTTGTTTCGCTGCTTTTGACTCTTTTCTTTTAAAGCTGGTTCGTTCAAGTAGCACTCAAACCGTTCGAACCACGGTGAACTCGGGTCGGTTTGGGATGGGTGTGACAAGCAACTTTAATGACTTACTGTAATATAGAGTAGTAAGGACATATTGGACATCAACTTTCCA
>JAVBHU010000204.1:0-32715 GCA_034768395.1 Linum lewisii | reverse complement strand
AATAATGGCAAAATCATCACAGGCTGGTCTTTCCCATGACAAAAAAATTGGCGCCCAAAACCTTGGTATCATTCTGCCAAGGATCGTGGGAAAAAACTTGCGCAGTTTTTTAGATGAATACAATTAGCTAATACTAAGATCTTATTCTTCGCGGCCAGAATAACGAAGGGGATCCACGTCACCGCTTACTTCAATCGTCAAAGGGATCGGTGGACTTGTACGTTCCATGACTACGAAGGGAATCCAATCGTGATGCTGATCATACCGTTCCATGGTCAAAAAAAGAATAAAGTGTTTCAAGAATTAGCGACCTAACCGTGATCTAGATAAAGTTCGTGGAAGGTTTTATTGCCCAGAAACCTCTTCCAAAGCTTGCGAAGCATTCGCCGAAGTTCGCGAGAAAGAGACCGAGAAAGCTTTAGCTTGGGAATAGCCTGCTCCCTTATCTCGAAGGTTTCAGCGCTTCAGGCAACTTATTGACTACTCACCAACAGCTAAACATTTGATGCAGGGAAGGCAACTTTCCAAAACCTGAAGAAGACCCAAAGCCAATTAAGTGTGCTATTGTGGGCAAGTCATTCATAAAAGACATGTATTGGAAAAGAAGAGATTTTCCAAAAACAGGAGTCGTGAGGGCAAGCAATGCGAGCACAGAAATCTTTCCCCAAAAGAAATTGGTAACCGTTGAACTGCTTAAACCTCACTCACATCATCTGGAATTCTAGTGGACTTTGGGCACAATGAGGATACTTATTTGTCACTTTCCCCTTAGAGACCAGTATTGGATCCTAGTTCAGAAGCATCCGACCAAAGAAAATTCATCCCTTCATTTTCAAAACTATAAACCAGATTTTGGCCACAATGTTTAAGTTGGAGGAAAATCAACAACTATAGCTTGCAAGGTCATATTTCCGTTTCACCAACCTTAAGGCTAAAAAAAGTCCTTCGTTCCAAACTCTCATGTAACCTATTATACTCCGATGTCTAACCAGAGATTCAAACTTCCATAAATTTTCACCCTCTTTTGTGTCTTCAGGATTCAAACTCGGGGAAGGAGATTGGGCGAGGTAACTGAAAGATGGGCTTTACTATTGACAAAAACAGATTTTGGTGATGGGGGCTATGGCTTTGGCCTGTGTAGTTCGATCTCTGTTTTGCAATATCAAATGTTACAATGTAGGTTAGGGCAAACTTTTTTTTTCCTATCTAGGCATTTATTTACTAGTATTTTCAAGGGCGTTAAAAAATTTCAAGTTGAGATGTGATTCATGTCAACTTGCTAAACTTCATCGGGCCTCCTTTGTTTCTCAACTTATGCCTACGAAACCCTTTTAATTTGATTCATAGTGTGTTTGGGGTCCTTCAAGGATTCAGTCCGTTCTGGTTGTTGTTGGTTTTTACTTTCATAGAGATCTACTCGTATTTCTGGGGTTTTTCTTCTAAAACACAAATCTGAAGTAGTAATATTTTTCAAACCTTTTATCACAACCTGAAAAATCTTTCAAACTCATTTTATTCTTCGAAGTGATAATGGAACATAGTTTTCAATGACAACTCAACAATTTCTTCGAAATGTTGGTATTGTTTATCAGTTTTGTCGAGATACTCCCCAAAAATGGGATGCAAACGCAAGAATAGCCCACCTTTTTAGAGGTAACAAAAGTTTTAAAAGTTTTTAGCAAATGTGCCGAAATTTTTATGGGGAAGCCACTTACGGCCACAAACTTAATCAATCGTATCCAGCAAGGTTCTTCAGTTTCAAACACCTTGAATTGTTATTTGAAGTTGCTCAAAAAAGGGTTAAAGAAGATTCACCCGTTGTATTAGTTATCCCTCAAAGAAGGCTTAAGTAGAGAATACAAAAAGAGTCTCCTACCATAACTAGGAATACTGTCCTAATCTGGAAATAAATCTTTCTATTTATTTAAGTAATAAATAAAGAAATAAACTCTAATAAACTCATCAATAAACACCGTACTCTACCCACCCCCTCAAGCTTGGTATAGAATGTTGTAGAGTCCCGTTGGACTTGAAGCATCCGAACTTTTTAAAGGGTTGCTTTGTCCAACATATCAGCATTTGAATGTTGTGGAACATATGTACTTCAACTACTCCACTTGGGGTTTTTTTTTCTGAGATAAAACTTCTATCTCTCCACATTTTTCGTCCTATCATGGTGGACGGATTCTTGACAATGCAATTGCAGACTGACTACACTCTTTAGAGCAATGGGATTCTTGTTGTCAACCCTTTAGTTTTCTAGGAACGTTTCAGCCAGATCCCTTCACATATTCCAATGCAACTGCTCGATACCCGCTCAGCACGCTTCTTGCCACTACTGGTTGCTTTTGTCGCAAGTACCAATTTCCATTACGAATGTGCAATAACCGCTGGGGATCTTCTTCGTTAGTTCACCTGCCCAGCTTGCGTCCGTATCACTTCAATCCCCTTGTATCCTTCTTACGAACTGAAGTCCAAGTCCAGGAGATCCCTTTAGGTATCTTGGATACGGTAAACAGCCCCAAGTGGTCCCATTAGGCTTTGATATCTGGGACAATTCAACAGCAAAGGTGAAAATCGGCGAGTGGGGAAATAAATGAGCTTCCCCACAAGTCCGATATCCCCCCTTTCTACTAGTCCCCTTTTCTGCCTTCTAGTCCACCGCTTTTTTGTTCCTTGTGTTCTAAGGCTTAACCCAACAACCCAGTTTCATTAAAGATCGAGAAAATTTCCTTGGGAAACAATTAGACAGTCCTTGATCGAGCATTCCATGCCAAAAAGTACTTCAAGTGTCCAAGTCCTTGAACCAAATCGCACCAACTTCTTCTTCAAATCAGCTCTCGGTAAAATCATCACCCGGTGATGATTATATCATCCACATAGACAATAAGAATTGAGATTTTTCCACCATTCACTACAAAAATCCGGACTTTAGGTCGGCAAAACCGGAGTAAAGCGGGGTTTTTATGACCGACCTAAAGGTTTTAAGCCGGAAAAAGCGACGCTAATTCACCGACGCTAAATTATACGTCGGTTGAGTGCCGCCGCCAATCCAAACCATAAGCGACGCAAATATGGTCCGACCAGTCCGGCCGAGAACCAAACCAATTTTTAAGCGTCGGTCATCAGGCGACGCTAACAGTAAGAACCGACGCTAAAATTTGGGCAACCAAAAGACCAAACACGCGTTGACTGCGCCTTCTTAGCGTCGGTTATCAATCGACGCTAAATTTCCTATGGACCGACGCTATTTACGGTCATTTTAGCGTCGGTTTTTGACCGACGCCAAATAAGTATGACCGACGCTAAATATGTTGTACAGGTAAAAAAATTTCTGGCCATTTCCGCTCCTTTTCTCATACTCTTCTAGTGCCAACCTGCAAACCGCAATTTCATTCATGGAATGCAATAATAATTATACCACATTACAACCAATGACATAGAGAACTAATATGCAAAGCATACTGTATAATTCTAAAAAATATTAATAACTACATATGTCTACGTGTAATATAATCAGCATAAAAATTCACTCTCCCTCTCATCACTCATCCTCCTCATCATCCCACCCCCACCCTCACTCTCCTCCTCCTCATCCTCATCCTCACTTTCCTCCTCCTCCTCCACCGCCTGCAAGGTGCTTTCCCTTCCCTTTTGCCAGAGCGGAGGATCCTGAAGCTCCTGATGGGGCCCAAATGTGCAATTTGCTCCTTTAGAAATCGAACTCATCCCGTAACTCTGTACTTCTCCTTGTACAGGGCAATGTCCGAAGTCATGCATGCAGTAGCTGATGGCGTGGAACTCTGGCTACTGCACCCTTCTTCTTACTCAAGTTGACCCTACAAAAAAGAGACAACAAATATTAAAATTGTTAGTGTTATATAAATTGAAACCAATCCAGATCATAATATACTATAATGTACCTTCGTGGGTGTAGCAAACCCAAAACCCAATCCTCGAACTCGACCACTATGCTCAGTGGGGTAGACTTGCCCCAATGCATCGTTAGAACTTTTAACCCAAGTCGGGACGGTTGGGCGTTCAACAACTCAAGTATCTTAGGCGCATGTGGCCACAATTCATTTTCAAATCAATCTCCGAAAAGTGAAATGACAAAAAGTTGGAAGGAAAAAAACTGAAATGTCACTTACAACATTAGCTCGGTGTATGTGCCATCCTTCTTCTTGTGAGTGATGGCATACAACTCACCTCTCGTGGGCCTCTTTCCCGTTACGGCTTCCTACACTTGCATAAACTAAAAAAAAAAAAATTTTCTTTTAAATAATTTAACTAAATAAGGTGATTTTAGGATGAACTCTTACCAATTCTGATCCTCCACTCTCAACATCTTCGACCCTCCAGTGTGGGGTGATTTGATTCCGCCCTCCTAAAGAGTTAAGCCGAGCCCAGCTCCTACAAATTAAGAATTTTTAAGTAACACAATTTGAATCACGAAATAAATTTACTTATATGAAAAGCATTCATATATTTCGCACAAACCACCATATGCTCACTCAACCTCAATCCACATATTGCGTCCACATAGGCGCAGGAACATTAGGAGGTCCTCCTCTCTAGTGCCCACGGTCTCGGCGGCACCACATACGCTTTTGGGTCGAAATCTTGGTTGTTCTTTGTAGCTTCAGCTTTAAAAACTTTTTTGAACGCCCCCACACTTTCCTTCCCCCCACAAGCTTCGTTTTAATCCCTCCATTTTCTTTCCTATACCTCACGATAATCAGGCTTACTTTTCCCCTTTTCAATGAACAATACTTTTCTGCAACAAAAATTTTAAAACATTAGTATTTATAAACCTAGGTCGTTTGAGAGTAATATTATTTTATACATACCCATATAGCGGCGACCAATGCGTCCTTCTCACCATCAGACACATTCGGCCACCCGACTATGTGATCGGGAGAAGGTTGGTGTCTCTGGAGAGCTGACCATGGAACTGTCCAAGATCAAGCTGGACCAATACCAAGGGTCCTGTAAGACCCCAAGGAATGACAACCTTCTTCCCATGGGGAAGACCATCAATCTGTTACTAGGAATGCCGACCAGAGTCTTCCACTCCACGTCCATCCGATGAGCTCCACCTCATGCTTTCCTGAAGGAGCCATGTCTGTATAAACCAAAAAACATTTAATTGGAATTAGATGGTAAAACGTACAAATAGATTAACTTGTACTATAATAAGTTAAATGAATATATTACCAAACCCTAATCGAACCTGCAATTATTCCGGGCCTAACTAGGGGTAGAATATTGGATTATCAAAAGCCGACAACTCTTGATTTCCAAACATCTCACACTCATGTACATTGCTTCCTTCCTCATCACCCATGTCATAGACAATCTCTGGGTTTGATATGTACGGGAATGCACCAACCTTTGTCCACTGAATCTTCAACGTAGTAGACCATTCGGCATCTTTTGCTTCAAAAAAATATTGGTTCATCGTCTAAACGAGTTTCCAGTATATAGCAAATGTTGAGAAATAATGGATGTGAACCCCAATCCATCTTTCTTCACGTATCTAGGATTGTGCGTATTAGCCCATTTGCACTGAATAACACCACGAAGATTTCTCCATAGTAATTCAACTCAATGATGTCTTCTAACTTGCATAATTGCCATTAACTTGCCATAGTAATTTTAACATACAATTGAGCATAGCAATTCCAAATAACAAATGAACATAGCAAGAAGCTAATAACAGTTAAAAGAATGCATACCGTACACCGGGGATGAGACCGAAACAAGGAAATGAGGATAGAAGAAAGACGGTCACTGATAAATGTACGACACAATTAGTAATCAGTAAGCATAATAATCCTAAAAAAAAACAATGAGACGACACAATTGCAAAATTAATATATACATACCTACTACCGAAGAAGAAAAAACAACGAAGAGACGGCTCACCGCCTGCTCCTAGCTCAAACAAAATTACGCTACCAAAAAAACACAATTTAACTCACTAACTAAAATGCACACTTATTTGAAATAGATTATTTCACTAACTAGATAATAATATCAAAATCCTAATTCAAAACTAACTACTAACCCTAAAATCCAATAACTAACTAATTTCACTACCTAATTCACTAACTAAATACAACAATATGAAAAAACAAACTACATACCTTAGAAGAGTTGAGAGAGTGGAGAGAGTTGAGAGAATTGAGAGGAGGGTTGCAAACTGCACAAATGATTCTGGTCGTCCAGTCCGGGGTTTTTATAGCTTGGGAATTTAGCGTCGGTCAATGACCGACGCTAAATTGGAAATTGGGCCACGCTAAATTCCCGTGTGTTTAAGCGTCGGTTGCAACCGACGCTAAGCCCATTATACTAACCGACGCAAATAATGACTGTTTGCACCGTGGGTTTGACCCGAAAATCACTTTTAGCGTCGCTTTTTGGATAGATGTTAGCGTCGGTCGATATTTGACCGACGCTAAACCCTCGGTAAACGCAGTCAAGGGTTTAGCGTCGGTTATCTGTCGACCGACGCTAAATTCATTCTTGCCGACCGACGCCAAACTTGCCTTTTTTTGTAGTGATTTTTTGTTTAACAAACAAGGTGTGGTCTGTTTGACATTGTTTATATCCTCCAGACTTCACAGCATTGGTGAACCTCTCAAACCATGCTCGTGGCGATTGTTTAAGGCCATACAAGCCTTCCTCAACTTGCACACGAATCCTGGTTTTTCAAACTCATCCCAGCTGGAACTTCATGTACACTTCCTCACATAAATCCCCATTCAGAAAAGCGTTCTTCACATCTAGTTGGTAAAGAGGCCAATCTAGGTTCACGGCAAGTGACAATAAAACACGCACGGTGCTCAACTTTGCAACAGGTGTGAAGGTTCTTCGTAATCAATTCCATAGGATTGAGTGAAACCTCTTGCCACTAACCTTGCCTTGAACCTCTCGATGCTTCCATCAGCCTTGTATTTTATCTGAAAAATCCATTGCAATCATTGTCCTTTTTCCTGAAGGAACTTAACCATGGTCCATGTATTATTCTTCTTTAGAGCCTCAAGTTCATTCATAACAGCTCCCTCCACTCAGGACTCTTCATGGCCTCGTGAATATTATCTGGGGAATTTTCTCATGTCAAGCTGAGATATGAACGCTCTATATGGCTGATTTAACCTGCTGAACTCACACATTTGTTGATGGGATGCTTCGTGCACTCACGAACTCCCTTTCGATATGCTATTGGAAGATACAAATCAGCATTTTCAGCTTCAGTAGTTGGTACAACTTCTGAAGTTGCTGTTTCAATTCAACAGCTTTCAGTAACTTCAGTTGCAGGTATCACAACAACTTCTGAAGTTGCTGTTTCAGGTTCAGCAGCTTCAGTAACTTCAGTTGCAGTATCACAAGGGGTAGTAGATTGTTCTGACGCCGGTATAACACAATGCTTAACCTGGTGGTCTTGGTGCAGTGATTACATCTTCAGGTATTGCAAGAGTTCTTAGTTGCAATCTGACCAGGTTTCTTGAAACATGTTGCACAAGAGTTTCTGAAGAAGGCATCACTGTTTCAGGAGCTGAATCACCAATTATGTCCCACAACTGCGAATCACGTACAACTGACTCCCCCTGAATTGCAGTTGCGGAGAAGTATGGTTCGCTTCAAAGAATGTCCACATCCATTGTGTGATACATTTTCGAGAGTGAGGGCAGTAGCATTTATACCCTTTCTTGTGAGCTGAATAGCCCCACCAACACACACTTGACAGACCTAGGATCAAGTTTGGAGCGTTGGTGAGCATATAAGTGGACGAAATTAGTACATCCAAAGACTTTCGGCGAAAGATCAGCTGAGAATGAATGGATGTGAGGATAGCTCTGTATGAGTATTTGTCGGAGAGTTTGTACTTAAGAGTTCGGCTAGGAAGCCGATTAACCAAGTAAGTAGCTGTAAGTAGAGCTTCACCCACAAAATACTTTGGTACATGGGTACCAAACATCAAAGCCCTTGCCATATCCAATAATTGGCGATTCTTCCGTTCTGCAATGCCATTTTGTTCAGGTGTTTCGACACAGGAGCTACTATGAACAATACCATGTGTTTGAAAGAAATCTGCCAAGTGCAGAATTGAAGTAGTCTCGAGCATTATCTGTTCTCAAGACCCGAATCTTGGTTTGAAACTGAGTTTCAACCATCGCATAGAAATCCTGAAACACTTGTGTTGTCTCAGACTTATCCTTCATGAGAAACGTCCAAGTTAGACGAGTGTGCTCGTCAATCATTGTAATAAACCACCGTTTCCCATTCAGTGTTGTGACCCGAGAGGGCCCCCATATAATCACTGTGTATAACTGAGAATGGACTTGTTGGAGAATAAGAGGCAGGAGAGTAAGTTGAGCGAGTGGTTTGGCATACTGACAAACTTCACAGTTGAATGAATGTTCTTTTATTTCTGAATAAATGAGGAAATAATCGTTCTAGATACACAAAACTGGTATGACCTAGACGATAATGCCATAACATAATCTGAGATTCAACATAACTCAAGCTCGAACTAAACGCCACATGACGGGCTCCCACCATTCCTTTCTCTTGCTCCATTTCGTGCAACAAGTACAACCCATCACTTAGCTCCGCCTTGCCAATCGTCCTCCCTGAAGTAACCTCCTAAAATTCACATGTCCCATACCAAACACAACAACACACTTAAGGTCCTGAGTTATTTGACTAACAGAAACCAAGTTGCAGCGTAGCTGAGGAACATAAAGTACTGGAAAAAGTGTGAGTGAGGAGTTGACATAAACCTGTCCAACTCCTTTAATCGGGGCAAGAGTTCCATCGGCAATTCTTACTCCAGCATTTTTGGGGTAAGGTTGTAGATTTTGAATGATTGAGATATCCCCTGTCAGTTATCCGTGCACCCAGAATCCACAATCCAAATATTCGACAGCTTATGATGACTAAGATGAGCCTGAGAAAGCATACCTCTGTTTGCGAGCATTCCTGTAGGATCAGATGGACCAGCTGTGTTCATGTGCTTGGCAAACATCATTCTAGAAGTTCGATTTGCCCAGCTGAGAATGAATCTGCAGTATTAGTCTCATCAGTTTTTTCAGCAACATGAGCCTTTCCTGACCGCTTGTTCCTTGGCTTCCAATCTGCTGGTTTGCCTATGAGCAGCCAACACTTAGCCTTGGTATGACCAGCACGTTGCAGTGATCACAAAGCTCTTTTTCTTCTCCTTTTTGCTGCAAGAGCCGACATTTCTTCAGTCACTTTTGGCACTCCCAGGTAGCATAACTCGGCGCCTGCTAGTTTCTTGTCGAATTTCTTCCGAAGCTCCGGAAGGGTTTCTTGTTCATCACCGTCCTCGTGCTTCATCCAAGTTTCGTTTAATCCCAGCAAGAACCGAACCGTGCGTGTTTCTCCCACTAGTTCCTTATAGAGGGCAGCATCCTTCGGACAAGCCAGCGGAGTGCGATACTTGTCGATCTCGAGCCATAGATGACACAAGGTTATAGTATTCATATCTGCCTCATCTGGAGCTTCTCCATTGAGGTAACCTTCCTTCCCTCTGCTACCATGAAGACGAGAAAACGACTGAGACCATTGTAAGTAGTTATCCTCGGTCAGCTTGTGTACCGAGATGTAGTTTCCATAGTCACAGCCGTGGAATTCGGAGGATTGGAATTAGGAACTGAACCACCTCCAAGTTCATCTGTCATAACAACCTCTCCTACTGCTCCAAATCTGATGGCCGCCATGAGAAGGGAGAAGAAAGGTATTTCAAGAATCAACGATCAGTTAGATCGTCGACAAGAGAGAGAGAGATAGCCTGCTTCGGCTGGTTGGCTAGAGTTCAGACCAACCAAAGCTCTGATACCATGCTCAATATTAGGGTTGAAAAAAGGTTTCACCCGTTGTATTATGATTATCCCTCAAAGAAGGCTTAAGTAAGAATACAGAAAGAGTCTCCTACCATAACTAGGAATACTGTCCTAATCTGGAAATAAAATCTTTCTATTTATGTTAAGTAATAAATAAAGAAATAAACTCATCATTAAGACACCGTATCTCTACAGAAGTTTTTGCCTCACATCGTCTTTTACTGAGTTACCCCTTAAATTTTTTGGAGTGTCTGTTAAACTCTTATCCTACTCAATTCAGGAGCAAACTTGATCCTAAATCACAAAATGTATCTTTCTTGGCTATTCTGCACAAAAAAAAAATACTTTTGTTTGATCCTTCTACCAAAAAAAATTACACCTCAATGGATGTAATTTTTTGGGGAAAACATGTTTTTTTGCCCCAACTTCCCTTCAGGGGAGGAAATACCATCTTCTGATGATGAAGCAAATTTTGGGAGCTTGACCATGTTATCCGAGACCTATCCATCATAATCTGTCTTCAGAACCCGAGACTACTGAAGTTGGTTGAACCTAGGGAATTAGGGGAACCAAACCCTCAAGTAACTAAATTGGAGATGTCAACAATAGGGGGAGAAACCCCAGGAATATGGTTCAGAAGAAACCTACTTGTGACCTCTAGGTTTATCACCGGAAAAAACTGCTCCAGTAGTAGCAGACCAGATAATCGTTTCACTAGTGAACAATCTACTTCCTCAGGTGAACATCCTGTATCAGGACAAACACCGACCAGAAATTCCAATTTCAACTGTAAGTGATTCTATAACTGATTCCAGTAATCTAGATGCAGATTTAAGCTGGCCGATTTCCCTACGAAAGGGGAACTCGTTTTGTACAAGATATCCCATAACCAAATATTTATCCTATGTTAGACTCTCTAATGATCATAGGGAATTTGTGACAAATGTGTCGAGCTTGTTTGTCCCTAGGACTATTTATGAAGCTTTGGATGATGTTTCACTGGAGTGGAGCAGTTAAAAAGGAGATGCAGGCATTGATTTCAAATCAAACATGGAGAATGTGGAACTACCTGTTGGAAAATCTGTGGTAGGATGCAAGTGGGTATTTACTATCAAATGAAAACCCCTATGGAAGTGTTGAAAGGTATAAAGCTAGGTTGGTGGCAAAGGGATTTACTCAAACCTTGGAATTGACTACATGGAGACCTTTGCACTAGTGGCGAAAATGAGTTCTGTACGAATTCTTTTATCTGTGGTTGTTAACTTGATTGGCCTCTTTACCCGTTAGATGTAGGGGTCGTTCACTTGGGTGATTTGGGAGGGAGATTGTGAGTGATTTGGGGCTAAATCTCTGCCTTTGGAGATTTGGCCGAAATCACTCATTTACTTTGCAATTGTAGTTAGAGATTTGGGATTTCGGGGTGGGCCCTAGAGATTTGGGGAGATTTTGAAATCTCTCCTAAGACTAGAGATTTGGGGGAGATTTGAGATTTTGTTCGTGTTACAGTTTTACATAAATGCCCCCAAATAAATTGCATAAGATGAATAATGAGGGTATATTGGTCTTTGACAATATGCGTATTTTAATTCATTTTTTTAGTTTCAGAAAAACTCTACTACTAAATCTCTCCAAATCTCCCAAGTGAACATGACTCTTTCTCAAATAGCTAGGAACCCAAATCTCGAGCTATTTAAATCTCTAGAGATTTGAAATCACCTAAAATCAAATCACCTAAGTGAACGACCCCGTAAAGAATGTCTTCCTAAATGGCATTCTAGATGAGGAGGTTTATATGTCATTACCTCCAGTTTTTGAAGAGCAACTTGGAAAAGGATTGAGTAACAGAGTATGTTACCTTAAAAAATCCTTGTATGGACTCAAACAATCGCCACGAGCTTGGTTGAGAGGTTCGAAAAAGCTATAGCAAAGTGTGGCATACCAGAGTAGGCAGATCAACAAGTTCTTTAAGCATCTTAGACCTGGAAAACTGGTTGTGCTAATTGTCTACGTTGATGACATCATTTTAACAGGAAATACGAGATGGAAATTCAGAAGTTAAAGAGCGAACTAGCACAAGCTTACGAAATCAAAGATATTGACAACATAGCAATTGCACAAAACCCTGTCCTTCATGACAGAACAAAACATGTTGAAGTGGACAAGTACTTATCAAAGGGGAAACTTGACAGTGGAATGATCTGTATCCCCTACATTCCTACCACTGATCAGTGGCAGACATATTTACAAAGGGGTTGTTTAAAAGGCCAATTCAACTACTTAGAAGCAAGCTGTCAATGGAGGATATCTTCGAACCAGTTTGAGGGGGAGTGTTAGAATTGTTACCTTTATTATAGTATATTATTAGCTGTTTTATAAGCTGTGAATGAGTAGATAAATTTATAATAAAGGAAATCCCTGATTTGTAGGTTTTAGTTGTTAGGACTCTCCCGTTAAGGAGAATTGCGTATATATATCCTACTGTGAATAACAAGCAGAATCAAACATTTGCAAAGTAATAAGTACCCCCGAGTTTAACACTACTCAGTTCTTACTTCTCTAATTGATCTCTTCTTATGTCTGATTCTGTCACAAAAGGTTCTTTGCAAAAACTTGGGCTGCGGTGGTAGTCCAGATCCTAATCCCGATCTACAATACTTTCGGCCGACGATGATTAACGAAGTTTTACAAGTTCCTAAGGAGGTTGTGGATCTTGGATATGAAGCTTTGAAAAGCAAATTAATAGGTCAATTCCTAGGTCCTTCTCCTCCGCTACAGTTATTTCAAGCTCTTGGCGAATCGATTATGGAATTGTGATGGTTTTATTGCTCTTTCAAAGCTTACTACAAGAGTTTTCTTGATTGAATTTCCTACAGTATCAATCTGTTAGTGAATACTAATCGAACGCAACACTATATCATCTTCTGTTGTTTCTGAAATGTTGGTCTCCGATTGTTGAACCTATTCTTTTGGAGCTTGCTGAATCCCCTGTTTGGGTCAAAAAAATTAATCTTTGTACGCATTTGGGGTAGGGCACTTGCTAGCTTAATTGGAAGACCAGTAGGAAGTTTGTTCGAAATGGTTGAGGAATTTTTTGATATGCCTAATTCACTTGAAGTGTCCGTTGAAGGTTGTTCATATGAAGTTGAGGTTGCTTATCCATCTTTGAGGGCTTATGGTAATGATAAAATGGATAACACAGCTCCTAAGACTAAGATTACCAAGTCTGTTTGGCAATACAAAAGTTGGCTGTTGATCTTCTGCCACATGCAATGAAGTAGAATCTTGTAACGAAAAGGATTTTCACCTCGAGCGGAAGTGGAAGCTGCAGCCAAACAAGCTTCAGGTAATGATGTAAATCTCCCCAGATAAAGGTTCGCAGATGGTCGTTAATCATATTCCAGACGGTCTGTGTTTTCAAGGGCAAATACCCTGAGAGTGTCCTTTTACACATTAGAGCCAGTGACCCAACAACGCAACATACTATTTTACTGTTACAGAAAGTATCATCATCCACAGTTAGAAAAAACAGCCATACTGACTAGGCGGCTTCTGCAAACCCAATCCATAAGGTTGCCATAATCAAACACCGTGTGATACGACCCATGAAACATCACCCATAATCCTGCATATTTCAAGGGCCATTTATTTATATTCATATTGTAACCAGATAATACGATACACTAAAGCTCTCACACTTACCAGAGAGGACCACGTGGCGCGGCACATCAATTGCCGTAATCCACTAATGCACTGAGCAGCAGGCCCCTCTCCAACTTTCAGGACATACTGATTACCAAACAGCCATCACAAAGTTCAAATACATATCAGCAAACTAAGCTTTCACACCACATAACTATGTTCACAAATTACCTGTTCCGGACAAGGTCAAACACCTTTCACCAATTGTAAATGAAACATTTGCATGTTGACAGGCTCGCACAATCAACTGACCATTCCCCCATTGGACTCGGCAAATCGATCACAGAGCTGTAACAACAGGTGGCAGAATCGTAAACCACAATTCTCACTTGCTACATTCTCTACTTAAGCCTAGTTGTGTTCCTGAGCGACTTAAAAAAAAAACAAGATTGAATGGCTTACCTCATTTGCATAGTCAATACACGCTGCGTGTTTCATTCTGCTTAAGCTTGTTCTGCATCCAGACAACAGCCATCTCACAAGCACGCATGTTTGCCTCACTAGTGGCACCAACTGCTTTCTCAATGCTCTTTGTCACAACACTCTCAATACCCATACTGTGTGTGAATTTAAAAAGAAAACACAATGGAACAAAGCCAGCAATTAGCACCTGATACGAAACAAAGAATCCCCCAGAAAAGGGTACAAGAAACAGCAACACACACACCTAATGCCTTGTGACCCATCAAATTCACATAGACCTGACCTAGAGCAGATCTTTTGAGGTTCATCTGCCACGTATCATACAATTAACTCTCAATTCGAGCAAGAGACCCGTCTATATAAAAAAAAAAAGTGACTAACAAATCCTTCACATGGAAAAAATGTACCTTTTCTAAGATCATCTTAATTATATTTCTCCATATTGAGCAATTACGGCTTACACTCTGGCTGGCTACCCCAGTAGCGCCAATGGCATGAATTAACTTCTGCAATAATTGTCTGCATTTGAATTATAAAACTTCAGTTAAAATGCATGGTTATGAAGAGTCTCAGTCCAACCCAAAATCTAAAGCACACAATTCAACATCAGAGTAGCACACAGAATATCAAAACTCCTACAGAAGCATACAGCCCAAATCTAAAGGCCACAACCAACAGATTTCAACATAAGAGATGGCACACAGAATAATCAGCCTCCGTAATAACATGTACCACTCAAAACTTGTCACAAAACCCAAGCAGAAAATATTATAAGAGTTTTTGCCTCATTCCTCAGGATATCACAAGAATAATAGAACAGAAAAGCAGCATGTTTGTTATTAAATGGAGTTGACTACAACCGTTGTCCTGCCAACAATGAGGTTCCAGAATCGGCAATAGCTGCACAGCCACTCAGAGCAGAATCCTGGAAACAAGAAATAATATGAAGACTGAAATGAAAACTTTATGGAAGATTCTGTTACCAAGTCATGAACTATTAAAATATCTCACCAGTAGTATTTTCCATCAACCAGAACATCACCCATATACAAACTGTGAATCAGACAAAATATCTTAAGTCTCGTGAATCAAATTAGTATATGATAACACAAGAAGAACCTAATTCACTAACCTGCCAATACCCTTTCTGTGTCACAAGGCACATATGTGTGTTCGCCAACAAAGTGGTTAGGATCCACACCACCAAAAAAACAAGTTCACCCCACCTTCGTCCTCATCAGCATTGCGGTTAAACCAGAGAGAAAACTGGCTCATTGATGAGTCTTGGTCGACCATGTTGTACCTGTGAAGCAGTTCAAAATTTGAGATAATTATGAAGTACGGATTCTGGACCAAACAACTCTTATTTTACCATTCAAATGAATATATCAGGTCAAACAGCAATTATATACCACACAGGGACAGCATCTCCGACAGAAATTTCCTGAAATCCAAGCCAAGTATTCCCATCAAACTTAGCCACCAAGAATGTGATGCTTGGCTCCTTTGTTGCTTCAATAAATTCCTGGAACAAACAATTGTATCAGCATATAGACACATCTAACTAAGAGCAGAACTTATATTCATTTTTGAACCAAAAAAACAAAACATCCAATAACCTGATTCTTGACAACAAGATCACCAACTTTTACATTATCCTGGCTGAAGAAGCCAGAAATGGCTCCAGTTCCATATTGGATAGCAGCAGATTTTCCTGCACAATAACATATGTCCAGAGCCTTCTTCATCAACCAAACCAAAGTGCATAATATAAATTACTGAGCATTAGTAGAAAACAGAAACAATGAATGCCCATGGCACAGCTGCTCGTTTGACCATGCTCATAGATATGTCACAGCTAAAACAAGCAGAGCCTAAAAAACTCATTACCAAAAAGATCCAGGCAAAATACCAACTTAATTGTATGCTTCATAGAAAGAGTCTTCCAAGAATGGTTAAAATTCATAGAGAACAAAGATGAGTGGACAAACCATTCTTCTCGTAGTACTTGAACGACTTGACTTGTACTTGGAGTGCAAATAGCAAGCAAGCTTCAAAAGCAAAGAGAATAAACTTAACCCACACGAAATATAACAGGTAGACACATATGCAGTTGGCACTCAGTAACAAACCAAGATCATTTAGCTCACCGAGAAATAGCACTTGGAAGAGGCACCCACAGATTAGAGCTGCCATATCAAATATCACAGTGAACGTTTGAGGCGGAGTGCCAATACCAATCTCACCAAAGTACTGAGCATCCATATATTCCGAGAGTTACTATGTGGGTGTCTTGAGCATCCCCTAGGTTCCCACGGAAGTGGTACTTTCTAATAGAAGCATTCAACAGCTCTCCTCCTTTGGACCCCAGCTGAGCAGCTACAAGGTTGTTCTGATCAAGCTTTCTCTTCTTGATTCCGATTCTAACAAGTCCATCGTGGGTGCAGCAAAAACCAGAGGCAGCAGAAACGCAAAGCAAAAGAGCAGCTGTGATATTCCTAGGTCTGGAAAAAGTTCCCATGCTTGCAACTGTTGTGAAAAAAGATTTGATTGCATCAACTATACTCTTTGAAAAAAGATTAGATGGCCATAAAAATCAAGGCGATTTTTCAGCAGAATCGGCTGCAATTGAGGAAATATTCGAAATTATGTAGAAAATAAAAACTTCGGGGTACTGGATTATGACGGCAAAACAATTGCTATTTACAACTGATCGCCGTAATAAAAGCACGAAACGAAGAACAAAATGCGAGATACCAACGCAAAGCGGGCAAAGTGGGGTAACCGCGGGAGGAAGAAACATACCATCTGACAGTGAAAATTTGGCAAGTCAAACCTCTCTAAACACAGAAATTACACGGCTCACAGTAGAAACAGAAACAATCAATCGCTAACAACAGTCAACTGGAAAATCAAACCACAGGGATAACGAAGCAAAACAGTGAAACAAATCGATTTATAATTGGTGGAGCAAACACTCACTGTGTGGGCAAATGATCGAGAGGAAGAGAAGAACTGCTGACAGAGTAAGTCTGGAATGGCCTATTCCTCAAAATGGATGGGTTCGTTTATGGTTAATTTAGCAAAAAGGTCACTAAACTAAGTACCATAGACAAATACGTCACTCTCCTATTTGTTTTACCAACTCACAACCATGGGGTATGTAATTCACTATTTTCAACATCATTTATGTATGGTCAAACCTTTAATTAGAGTTATCAAAATTACTTTCAACTCTTTAAACATGACATAACTTTAAAATTTTGGGAACCATCTCGAAGATGTTGTGTTTTGAGCATATTCCTCTCTTATTGTAGAGCTTTTGTATTTTCTTGTCTGGTCAATCTTTTGCCAGGGCGGAATCAGAACTAAAAATGCCCGAGCCAAATTTTATTATTAAATATATATGTTTGTTACATATATTATTTACTTTCAATATATAATGCTAAATTTTCCATTAGATCATTGCGCCCGATATGTTTGTTCTTAAGATTTTTATATTACTCTTGAAAAAAATGAAATTAGAATGTGCCACCCCGGGGATTTTTTTTAATTTAAACGATTTATCATCAAATATGTATTTTTACTCATTCATAAATCGAGTTTAAAAAGGTACTCATGTTGACAAACATTAGCATTAGGGAAGGGTATGGTTAATAGAAATTTAGTTATTAACTATATTAGGTTTTTTTTAAGAGACAAAGGTATTAGAATATATTTATTGTTAAATTTTTTTTCCTCCGCATGAGAGGGTTTCTCCACTTGAGAGTTTTCGTTAGGGGTTTTTCGTGCGACAACGCGCTAGGGTTTTTTCTAGATCCTTGATTGGTTGTTATTTTGCCTGCCTTCATAGAGAGCAACCAGCAACAGCGCTTGGAGACTACGGGTGAAGAAGACGTCGGCATTGTTGGTTGGCATGTTCATGACATCTAAAGCGATCAACTTCAACATCATGAAACACCGACTTGCTTATGTCTGGAGACCGGGCAGAGGGGTTACAATTGAAGAGCTGGGGGGAAACTTATCTGTTCCGTTTCTACCATAACTTGATCTGAGTTGGGTTCTTGATCACGACCGTGGTCGTGGGACAGGCGTTGCTGGGGATGAATGTGATTAGCCAGGGGATGTTCCGACAACGGTGGCCGCTTACCATGCCGATTTCTGGGTACAAATACATAACTTGCCTCCGAACTTCTGTACGAGAAAGTAGGCAGGGTGATGGGGAGTATGTAGGGGAGGGGCTGCGTATGACGAGAAAACGAGGTACTCTATCGACACGCCATTCATGAGAGTAGAGTTAGAATGGATGTCACCCAGCCGCTTAAGATAAGAAGAAAGTGCGCCGGCCAGGAGGTGCATGGTTGGAGGTAAGTTTTCCGCTATGAACGCCTCCCAACGTTTTGTTATGTATGTGGTCGCATTGGACATGTTGAAAGACACTGTGAAATCTGCTATCTGAAGCCGCTTCGGAGATTGTGAGAAATGGATGCTACGCTACGAGCTGAACTCAAGCAATCAGTTAAGCTTGAGGTGAACAATGGTTGGTGCTGGGCAGAGTGAAGGATCGGAAGCAGATGGAGCTGGAAAGGGTGGTGCTAGGGCAGATACAGGAAAATACCCAATCCCTGACCCGCCGATGCCAATAATGTCCAGGCGCTCATGGTAACCTGGGTGCTCATGTGTCGGATGTACGGGGTACGAGGGGAGGTTGGAGATGATAGGGAAAGGGATCGAGCTGGTTGATGATAAAAAGGCGGAGGAATGATACGGCAGGAGAGAATAGTCGTGGGGCTATGTTTCGTGCAACGATGGAGGAGTGATGGCCACGGTCCAAAAAACGTGGTTCAGCAGGCCCGGTTCCGGACCTGCCCACCGCAATGATCATCTTATGTTGAACTGTCGAGGAATTTTGGCCAACCTCGGCGGTTCGTGTTGTAGGTGAGTTAGTACTAACTCATGGGCCGATGTGGTGTTTACTCATTGAGACATTCTGTGATAAAGAGAGGATCGGGGTAATTAGAAGAAAAATTAAATTTGAAGGGAGTTTTGCGTTTAAATGCTAGTGGTCACAGTGGGGGGATTGGAATTTTATTGGCGTTGGAAGGATCAAGTGAGCCTTGTTAATTACTCCCCAACTTTGTGAATGTAACGGCTACGGAAGATGATGGGAAAGAGTTTCGTTTGACCGCTTCTATGGATATCCGGAGAGGCAACGTCGTCGTGCCTCGTGGTTTATGCTTCGGTCGATTAAACACTTGTCGCGGAGGTTTCCGTCGGGGAACCACTCCTTCCCCGCACCCTTTGGGGGTATTGCACGTGGCAGTTGCTTAGCAACGTCATCGTGATAGGGTCGGCTCGCGCGGAAGGCGCAAAAGAGAGGTATGAGTTTAAAAAATGATTATTTGAGTCGCCATCGATCTACTTCGGGTGGATCGAACACCCAGAGATTCGGTTCAAACCCGCCGTGGTTCGATCCAATATCAGATAGGTCGCGAAACTGAAATTCTAGATCGGGGGTCGTTTACGTGCGGGAAGGTTTTAACAACCCCCGCTCCGCCCGGCCTCGAAGTCGGTACTCCCTGCTAACTACAATAAGTTTTTTTATTGTGGGTGCGTGTTAAACATATAATGATCATTTTAGGATGGGGAAGTGTTAAAAAAAGGGTTGGACTCGAGTCAAAATTTTGACTGCCTACGTACCCAAAATTTCGGGATCAAAGTCCACGTAGTTCGATTTAACAAGGGTTTATTTTGACTTCGTTCTATTTATACCATAATGATCGGGTTTCGAGAGTTATAATTTGTTTTGCTTTTATGTGCGTCGCTAATATTGTCAACGATTAGCACGATAGTTCATTAAAGAAATGAGGTTAAATATTTTAATTTTAATTAGGGAATAAATATAAAAAAAAATATTGGCGCTTTCATGCAATCACATAAAAACTAACGCCTTATAATTCGAGAGAATTTCGAACTTCCTAGCTACTACGGATGTATTAGCGTCTACTATTTTTAAGTTTGAATGAGGTTATATAATATTAGAGAAATGTTAAACGCGTCGCCGCAATTGCTAACGTACTAACGTTTATTAATTTTAAATATTAAGTCAGAACACGTACTTGACCATCGCTTCATTGTAACCAACGTCTATTATTATTCATTATAAAAGAAACATATATTTTATTAGGGAATTCGAACGCGTCGCCGCAACTGCTAGCGTACTAACGCCTATTAATTCTAAATATCATATCCGATATGCCTTCAACGCGCTGCTACAATCGTTACGACTAACGTATATCATGATAAGTCCTAAAAAAGTACATATTATGTTAAAAAAAGAAAATATTATACGTGTTACCTTAACTATTGACAACTAACGTTTATTATATCCTAAAACTTTATATTGAAATGGTGAAGCTCAGTGGGAAATTTTAATTAAATATAAAATTCTTTTAAACGGTTAGAATTGTCCTTCTTTGGAGGCGATTAAAAATAAAAGTGGGGAGTTTCGAACCTACGACCTCTAATTATTAAGTCAAGGCCTTAACCATTAATTAACTGCCTTCTTGATTTAATTAAATGTGAATTTGTTAGTCATATTGTTTTAAACGCAACCAGCTTAGTCCTTCCCTACCCGAGGCCTAGCGAAGAGTTAAATTTGGCCCAACGAAAATTAAATTCGGCCCGATCGTTTTAAACAAAATCACCTGAACCAATTGTTTCTAACTAAACCCTAAACAATTTGCTCCCCTATCTTCTCTTATTTGGAGCCGTCAAGATAGGGATCAAAACCTTCCTCTCCAAGCTTCTTTGAAACTCGTCGACAGCTCCAATTAACAGAGAAAATATCAATTCTTCTCTGCACCTTGAGTGTAATTTTCGGACTGTCTTGTACCACCTCTTTAACCTTTGATCCTTCGTCCCTTTGCTCTGATCTTGGTCTTTAGATGGTTTCTTTATCTATTTCGAGTTTAGTCTTTGTTTTTTTCACTTGGATCTTGACCTAAAACTTAGTTTTTGGATGGTGTTTTCTTGTAGGTGTGGAACACTTTGGGTGAAAATGGTGCAAACGTGGAGTGCTATGGGTAGGGTGATGAACGGGAGGTGGATTAGTGATGTAAAGGAAGAAGGGAGAAGAAAGGTATTTCAAGAATCAACGATCAGTTAGATCGTCGACAAGAGAGAGAGAGAGATGGGCCTGCTTCGCTGGTTGCTAGAGTTCAGACCAACCAAAGCTCTGATACCATGCTCAATATTAGGTTGAAAAAAGGTTTCACCCGTTGTATTATGATTATCCCTCAAAGAAGGCTTAAGTAGAGAATACAGAAAGAGTCTCCTACCATAACTAGAATACTGTCCTAATCTGGAAATAAAATCTTTCTATTTATGTTAAGTAATAAATAAAGAAATAAACTCATCATTAAGGACACCGTATCTCTACAGAAGTTTTTGCCTCACATCGTCTTTCTACTGAGTTACCCCTTAAATTTTTGGATGTGTCTGTTAAACTCTTATTCCTACTCAATTCAGGAGCAAACTTGATCCTAAATCTACAAAATGTATCTTCTTGGCTATTCTGCCACAAAAAAGGATACTTTTGTTTTGATCCTTCTACCAAAAAAAATTACACCTCAATGATGTAATTTTTTGGGAAAACATTTTTTATGCCCCAACTTCCCTTCAGGGGGAGAATATACCATCTTCTGATGATGAAGCGAATTTTTGGGAGCTTGACCATGTTATGCCGAGACCTATCCATCATAATCTGTCTTTAGAACCCGAGACTACTGAAGTTGTTGAACCTAGGGAATTAGGGAACCAAACCCTCAGTAACTAAATTGGAGATGTCAACAATAGGGGGGAGAAACACAGGATATGGTTCAGAAGAAACCTACTTGTGACCTCTAGTTTATCACAGGAAAAAACTGCTCTCAGTATAGTACAGCACCAGATAATCGTTTCACTAGTGAACAATCTACTTCCCAGGTGAACATCCTGTATCAGGACAAGACACCGAGCCAAAATTCCAATTTCAACTGTAAGTGATCCTATAACTGATTCCAGTAATCTAGATGCAGATTTAAGCTGGCCGATTTCCCTACGCAAGGGAACTCGTTTCTGTACAAGATATCCCCATAACCAAATATTTTATCCTATGTTAGACTCTCTAATGATCATAGGGATTGTGACAAATGTGTCGAGCTTGTTTGTGCCTAGACTATTTATGAAGCTTTGGATGATGTTCACTGGAGTGGAGCAGTTAAAAAGGAGATGCAGCATTGATTTCAAATCAAACTGGAGAATTGTGGAACTACCTGTTGGAAAATCTGTGGTAGGATGCAAGTGGGTATTTACTATCAAATGTAAACCCTATGGAAGTGTTGAAAGGTATAAAGCTAGGTTGGTGGCAAAGGGATTTATCAAACCCTTGGAATTGACTACATGGAGACCTTTGCACTAGTGGCGAAAATGAGTTCTGTACGAATTCTTTTATCTGTGGTTGTTAATCTTGATTGGCCTCTTTACCAGTTAGATGTAGGGTCGTTCACTTGGGTGATTTGGGGGAGATTGTGAGTGATTTGGGGCTCAAATCTCTGCCCTGGGATTTGGCCGAAATCACTCATTTACTTTGCAATTGTAGTTAAGATTTGGGATTTCGAGGTGGCCCCTAGAGATTTGGGAGATTTTGAAATCTCTCCTAAGACTAGAGATTTGTGGGAGATTTGAGAGAGATTTGTGAGTTCGTGTTACAGTTTTACATAAATGCCCCCAAATAAATTGCATAAGATGAATAATGAGGGTATATTGGTCTTTGACAATATGCGTATTTTAATTCATTTTTTTAGGTTTCAGAAATCTCTACTACTAAATCTCTCCAAATCTCCCAAGTGAACATGACTCTTTCTCAAATAGCTAGGGAACCCAAATCTCGAGCTATTTGAAATCTCTAGAGATTTGAAATCACCTAAAATCAAATCACCTAAGTGAACGACCCCGTAAAGAATGTCTTCCTAAATGCATTCAAGATGAGGAGGTTTATATGTCATTACCTCCAGGTTTTGAAGAGCAACTTGGAAAAGGATTGAGTAACAGAGTATGTTACCTTAAAAAATCCTTGTATGGACTCAAACAATCGCCACGAGCTTGGTTTGAGAGGTTCGAAAAAGCTATAGCAAAGTGTGGCTATACTCAGAGTCAGGCAGATCACACAATGTTCTTTAAGCATCTTAGACCTGGAAAACTGTTGTGCTAATTGTCTACGTTGATGACATCAAATTTTAACAGGGAAAAGACGAGATGGAAATTCAGAAGTTAAAGAGCGAACTAGCACAAGCTTAAAGAAATCAAAGATATTGACAACAGTAGCAATTGCACAAAACCCTGTCCTTCATGACAGAACAAAACATGTTGAAGTGGACAAGTACTTATCAAGGAGAAACTTGACAGTGGAATGATCTGTATCCCCTACATTCCTACCACTGATCAAGTGGCAGACATATTTACAAAGGGGGTTGTTTAAAGGCCAATTCAACTATCTTTGAAGCAAGCTGTCAATGAGGATATCTTCGAACCAGTTTGAGGGGAGTGTTAGAATCTGTTACCTTTATTATAGTATATTATTAGCTGTTTTATAAGCTTGAATGAGTAGATAAATTATAATAAGGAAATCCCTGATTTGTAGGGGTTTAGTTGTTAGGACTCTCCCGTTAAGGAGAATTGCGTATATATCCTACTGTGAATAACAAGCAGAATCATCATTTGCAAAGTAATAAGTACCCCCCCGAGTTTATACACTACTCAGTTCTTACTTCTCTAATTGATCTCTTCTTATTCTGATTCTGTCACAAAGAGTTCTGCGAAAACTTGGGCTTCGGTGGTAGGTCCAGATCCTAATCCTGATCTACAATACTTTCGGCCGACGATGATTAACGAAGTTTTACAAGTTCCTAAGGGTTGTGGATCTTGGATATGAAGCTTTGAAAAGCAAATTAATAGGTCAATTCCTAGGTCCTTCTCCTCCGCTACAGTTATTTCAAGCTCTTGGCGAATCGATTATGGAATTGTGATGGTTTTATTGCTCTTTCAAAGCTTACTACAAGAGTTTTCTTGATTGAATTTCCTACAGTATCAATCTGTTAGTGAATACTATCGAGACTGCAACACATATATCATCTTCTGTTGTTTCTGAAATGTTGGTCTCCGATTGTTGAACCTATTCTTTTGGAGCTTGCTGAATCCCCTGTTTGGGTCAAAAAAATTAATCTTTGTACGCATTTGGGGTAGGGCATCTTGCTAGCTTAATTGGAAGACCAGTAAGGAAGTTTGTTCGAAATGGTTGAGGAATTTTTTGATATGCCTAATTCACTTGAAGTGTCCGTTGAAGGTTGTTCATATGAAGTTGAGGTTGCTTATCCATCTTTGAGGGCTTATGGTAATGATAAAATGGATAACACAGCTCCTAAGACTAAGATTACCAAGTCTGTTTGGCAACAAAAGTTGGCTGTTGATGCTTCTGCCACATGCAATGAAGTAGAATCTTGTAACGAAAAGGATGTTTCAACCTCGAGCGAAGTGGAAGCTGCAGCCAAACAAGCTTCAGGTAATGATGTAAATCTCCCCAGATAAGGTTCGCAGATGGTCGTTAATCATATTACAGACGGTCTGTGTTTTCAAGGGCAAATACCCTGAGAGTGTCTTTTACACATTAGAGCCAGTGACCCAACAACGCAACATACTATTTACTGTTACAGAAAGTATCATCATTCCACAGTTAGAAAGAAACAGCCATACTGACTAGGCGGCTTCTGCAAACCCAATCCTAAGTTGCCATAATCAAACACCGTGTGATACCGACCCATGAAGACATCACCCATAATCCTGCATTTTCAAGTGCCATTTATTTATATTCATATTGTAACCAGATAAATACGATACACTAAAGCTCTCACACTTACCAGAGAGGACCACGTGGCGGCGGCACATCAATTGCCGTAAATCCACTAATGCACTGAGCAGCAGGCCCCTCTCCACTTTCAGGACATACTGATTACCAAACAGCCATCACAAAGTTCAAATACATATCAGCAAACTAAGCTTTCACACCACATAACTATGTTCACAAATTACCTGTTCCGGAGCAAGGTCAAACACCTTTCCACCAATTGTAAATGAAACATTAGGCATGTTGACAGGCTCGCACAATCAACTGACGATTCCCCCATTGGACTCGGCAATCGATCACAGAGCTGTAACAACAGTGGCAGAATCGGTAAACCACAATTCTCACTTGCTACATTCTCTACTTAAGCCTAGTTGTGTTCCTGAGCGACTTAAAAAGAAAAACAAGATTGAATGGCTTACCTCATTTGCATAGTCAATTACACGCTGCTGTGTTTCATTCTGCTTAAGCTTGTTCTGCATCCAGACAACAGCCATCTCACAAGCAGCGCATGTTGCCTCACTAGTGGCACCAACTGCTTTCTCAATGCTCTTTGTCACAACACATCTCAATACCCATACTGTGTGTGAAGTTAAAAAGAAAACACAATGGAACAAAGCCAGCAATTAGCACCTGATGTTCGAAACAAAGAATCCTCCCAGAAAAGGTACAAGAAACAGCAACACACACACCTAATGCCTTGTGACCCATCAAATTCACATAGACCACCTGAGAGCAGATCTTTTGAGTTCATCCTGCCACGTATCATACAATTAACTCTCAATTCGAGCAAGAACCCGGTCTATATAAAAAAAAACGTTGACTAACAATCCTTCAGCATGGAAAAAATGTACCTTTTCTAAGATCATCTTAATTATAGTTTCTCCATATTGAGCAATTACGGCCTTACACTCTTGGCTGGCTACCCCAGTAGCGCCAATGGCATGATTAACTTCTGCAATAATTGTCTGCATTTGAATTATAAAACTTCAGTTAAAATGCATGGTTATGAAGAGCTCAGTCCAACCCAAAATCTAAAGCCACAAATTCAACATCAGAGATAGCACACAGAATAATCAAACTCCTACAGAAGCATACAGCCCAAAATCTAAAGCCACAACCACAGATTTCAACATAAGAGATGGCACACAGAATAATCAGCCTCGTAGATAACATGTACCTCAAACTTGTCAACAAAACCCAAGCAGAAAATATTATAAGATGTTTTTGGCCTCATTCCTCAGGATATCACAAAGAATAATAGAAACAGAAAAGCAGCATGTTTGTTATTAGATGGAGTTGACTACAAACCGTTGGTCCTGCCAACAATGAGGTTCCAGAATCGGCAATAGCTGCACAGCCACCAGAGCAGAATCCTGGAAAACAAGAAATAATATGAAGACTGAAATGAAAACTTTATGGGAAGATTCTTGTTACCAAGTCATGAACTATTAAAATTCTCACCAGTAGATTTTCCATCAACCAGAACATCACCCATATCAAACTGTGAATCAGACAAAAATATCTTTAAGTCTCGTGAATCAAATTAGTATATTATAACACAAGAAGAACCTAATTCACTAACCTGCCAATACCCTTTCTGTGTCACAGGCACATATGTGTGTTCGCCAACAAAGTGGTTAGGATCCACACCACCAAAAACAAGTTCACCCCCTTCGTCCTCATCAGCATTGCGGTTAAACCAGAAGGAGAAAACTGGCTCATTGATGAGTCCTTGGTCGACCATGTTGTACCTGTGAAGCAGTTCAAAATTTGAGATATTATGAAAGTACGATTCTGGACCAAACAACTCTTATTTTACCAGTTCAAATGAATATCAGGTCAAACAGCAATTATATACCACACAGGGACAGCATCTCCGACAGAAATTTCCTGAAATCCAAGCCCAAGTATTCCATCAAACTTACCCACCAAGAATGTGATGCTTGGCTCCTTTGTTGCTTCAATAAATTCCTGGAACAAACAAATTGTATCAGCATATAGACACATCTAACTAAGAGCAGAACATATATTCATTTTATGAACCAAAAAAACAAAACATCCAATAACCTGATTCTTGACAACAAGATCACCAACTTTTACATTATCCTGGCTGAAGAAGCCAGAAATGGCTCCAGTTCCATTTTGGATAGCAGCAGATTTTCCTGCACAATAACATATGTCCAGAAGCCTTCTTCATCAACCAAACCAGAAGTGCATAATATAAATTACTGAGCATTAGTAGAAAACAGAAACAATGAATGCCCATGGCACAGCTGCTCGTGTTGACCATGCTCATAGATATGTCACAGCTAAAACAAGCAGAGCCTAAAAACTCATTACCATAAAAGATCCAGGCAAAATACCAACTTAATTGTATGCTTCATAGAGAAGAGTCTTCCAAGGAATGGTTAAAATTCATAAGAGAACAAAGATGAGTGGACAAACCATTCTTCTCGTAGGTACTTGAACGACTTGACTTGTACTTGGAGTGCAAATAGCAAGCAAGCTTCAAAAGCAAAGAGAATAAACTTAACCCACACGAAATATAACAGGTAGACACATATGCAGTTGGCACTCAGTAACAAACCAAGATCATTTAGCTCACCGAGAAATAGCACTTGGAAGAGGGCACCCACAGATTAGAGCTGCCAGTATCAAATATCACAGTGAACGTTTGAGGCGGAGTGCCAATACCAATCTCACCAAAGTACTGAGCATCCATATAGTTCCTGAGAGTTACTATTCGTGTCTTGAGCATCTCCTAGGTTCCCACGGAAGTGGTACTTTCTAATAGAAGCATTCAACAGCTCTCCTCCTTTGGACCCCACTGAGCAGCTACAAGGTTGTTCTGATCAAGCTTTCTCTTCTTGATTCCGATTCTAACAAGTCCATCGTTGGGTGCAGCAAAAACCAGAGCAGCAGAACGCAAAGCAAAAGAGCAGCTGTGATATTCCTAGGTCTGGAAAAAGTTCCCATGCTTGCAACTGTTGTGAAAAAAGATTTGATTGCATCAACTATACTCTTTGAAAAAAGATTAGATGGCCATAAAAATCAAGGCTGATTCTCAGCAGAGATCGGCTGCAATTGAGGAAATATTCGAAATTATGTAGAAAATAAAAACTTCGAGGTACTGGATTATGACGGCATACAATTGCTATTTACAACTGATCGCCGTAATAAAAGCACGAAACGAAGAACAAAATGCGAGATACCAACGCAAAGCAGGCAAAGTGTGGTAACCGCTGGGAGGAAGAAACATACCAATCTGACAGTGAAAATTTGGCAAGTCAAACCTCTCTAAACACAGAAATTACACGGCTCACAGTAGAAACAGCAACAATCAATCGCTACAACAGTCAACTGGAAAATCAAACCACAGGATAACGAAGCAAAACAGTGAAACAAATCGATTATAATTGGTCGGAGCAAACACTCACTGTGTGGGCGATGATCGAGAGGAGAGAGAAGAACTGCTGACAGAGTGAAGTCTGGAATGGCCTATTCCTCAAAATGGATGGGTTCGTTTATGGTTAATTAGCAAAAAGGTCACTAAACTAAGTACCATAGACAAATACGTCACTCACCTAATTTTAGTTTTACCAACTCACAACCATGGGATATGTAATTCACTATTTTCAACATCATTTATGTATGGTCAAACCTTTAATTAGAGTTATCAAAATTTACTTTCAACTCTTTTAAACATGACATAACTAAATTTTGGGAACCATCTCGAAGATGTGTGTGTTTTGAGCATATTCCTCTCTTATTGTAGAGCTTTTGTATTTTCTTGTCTGGTCAATCTTTTTGCCAGGGCGGAATCAGAACTAAAAATGCCCTGAGCCGAAATTTATATTAGAATATATATTTTGTTACATATATTATTTTACTTTCAATATATAATGCTATTTGCCATTAGATCATTGCGCCCGATATGTTTGTTCTTAAGATTATTAGTATTACTCTTGAAAAAAATGAAATTAGAATGTGCCACCGGCGATTTTTTATTAATTTAAACGATTTATCATCAAATATTGTATTTTTACTCATTCATAAATCGAGTTAAAATGGTACTCATGTTGACAAAACATTAGCATTAGGGAAGGGTATGGTTAATATGATTGAGTATATTAACTATATTAGGTTTTTTTTAAGAGACAAAGGTATTAGAATATATTTAGTTGTTAAATTTTTTTTTTTCCTCCGCATGAGAGGGTTTCTCTCACTTTGAGAGTTTTTCGTTAGGGTTTTTCGTGCGACAACGCGCTAGGGTTTTTTCTGGATCCTTGATTGGTGTGTTGATTTTGCCTGCCTTCATAGAGAGCAACCAGCAACAGCGCTTGGAGACTACGGATGAAGAAGACGTCGGCATTGTATGGTTGGCATGTTCATGACATCTAAAGCGATCAACTTCAACATCATGAAACACCAACTTGCTAGTGTCTGGAGACCGGGCAGAGGGGTTACAATTGAAGAGCTGGGGGGGGAAACTTATTCTGTTCCGTTTCTACCATGAACTTGATCTGAGTTGGGTTCTTGATCACAGACCGTGGTCGTGGGACAGGCGTTGCTGGTGATGAATGTGATTAGACCAGGTGATGTTCCGACAACGGTGCCGCTTACCCATGCCAATTTCTGGGTACAAATACATAACTTGCCTCCGAACTTCTGTACGGAGAAAGTAGGCAGGGTGATGGGGAGTATGTAGGGGAGGTGCTGGCGTATGACGAGAAAACGAGGTACTCTATCGACACGCCATTCATGAGAGTAAGAGTTAGAATGGATGTCACCCAGCCTCTTAAGATAAGAAGAAAGTGCGCCGGCCAGGAGGTGCATGGTTGGAGGGTAAGTTCCGCTATGAACGCCTCCCAACGTTTTGTTATGTATGTGGTCGCATTGGACATGTTGAAAGGCACTGTGAAATCTGCTATCTGAAGCCGGCTTCGGAGATTGTGAGAAAGTGGGATGCTACGCTACGAGCTGAACTCAAGCAATTAGTTAAGCTTGAGGGTGAACAATGGTTGGTGCGGGCAGAGTGAAGGAGTCGGAAGCAGATGGAGCTGGAAGGGTGGTGCTAGGGCAGATACAGGAAAATACCCAATCCTTGACCCGACCGATGCCAAGTAATGTCCAGGCGCTCATGGGTAACCTGGGTGCTCATGTGTCGGGATGTACGGGTGGGTACGAGGAGGAGGTTAGAGATGATATGGAAGGGATCGAGCTGGTTGATGATAGGAAGAGGCGGAGGAATGATACGCAGGAGAGAATAGTCGTGGGGCTATGTTTGGTGCAACGATAGGAGGAGGTGATGGCCACGGTCCAAAAAACGTGGTTCAGGCAGGCCCGTGTCCGGGACCTGCCCACCGCAATGATCATCTTATGTTGGAACTGCCGAGGACTTGGCCAACCTCGGGCGGTTCGTGTTGTAGGTGAGTTAGTACTAACTCATCGGCCGGATGTGGTGATACTCATTGAGACATTCTGTGATAAAGAGAGGATCGAGGTAATTAGAAGAAAAATTAAATTTGAAGGGAGCTTTGCGATTGATGCTAGTGGTCACAGTGGGGGGATTGGAATTTTATGGCGTTGGAAGGATCAAGTGAGCCTTGTTAATTACTCCCGCAACTTTGTGAATGTAACGGCTACGGAAGATGATGGGAAAGAGTTTCGTTTGACCGGCTTCTATGGATATCCGGAGAGGCAACGTCGTCGTGCCTCGTGGGATATGCTTCGGTCGATTCACACTTGTCGCGGAGGTTTCCGTCCGGGAACGCACTCCTTCCCCGCACCCTTGGGGTATTGCACGTGGCAGTTGCTTAGCAACGTCATCGTGAGTAGGGTCGGCTCGCGCGGAAGGCGCAAAAGAGAGGTATGAGTTTAAAAAATGATTATTTGGAGTCGCCATCGATCTACTTCGGGTGGATCGAACACCCAGAGGATCCGGTTCAAACCGCCGTGGTTCGATCCGGATATCAGATAGGTCTGCGAAACTGAAATTCTAGGATCGGGGGTCGGTTACGTGCGGGAAGGGTTAACACCCCCGCTCCGCCCGGCTCGAAGTAGGTACTGCTAGACTACAATAAGTTTTTTTATTGTGGGTGCGTGTTAAACGATATAATGATCATTTTAGGATGGGGAAGTGTTAAAGGAAGGTTGGACTCGAGTCAAAATTTTGACTGCCTACGTACCCAAAATTTCGGGATCAAAGTCCACGTAGTTCGATTTAAAAGGGTTTATTTTGACTTGCGTTTTATTTATACCATAATGATCGGTTTCGAGAGTTATAATTTGTTTTGCTTTTATGTGCGTCGCTACTATTGTCAACGATTAGCACGATAGGTTCATTAAAGAAATGAGGTTTAATATATTATTTTAATTAGGGAATAAATATTAAAGAAATATTGGCGCGTTCATGCAATCACATAAAAACTAACGCCTTATATTCGGAGATTTCGAAGCTTCCTAGCTACTACGGATGTATTAGCGTCTACTATTTTTAAGTTTGAATGAGGTTATATTATATTAGAGAAATGTTAAACGCGTCGCCGCAATTGCTAACGTACTAACGTTTATTAATTTTAAATATTAAGTCAGAACACGTACTTGACGCATCGCTTCAATTGTTAACCAACGTCTATTATTATTCATTATAAAAGAAACATATATTTTATTAGGGAATATCGAACGCGTCGCCGCAACTGCTAGCGTTACAACGCCTATTAATTCTAAATATCATATCCGGACATGCCTTCAACGCGCTGCTACAATCGTTAGCGTACTAACGTATATCATGATAAGTCCTAAAAAAGTACATATTATGTAAAAAAAAGAAAATATTATACGTGTTACCTTAACTATTGGCATACTAACGTTTATTATATCCTAAAACTTTATATTGAAATGGTGAAGCTCAGTGAAGTTTTAATTAAATATAAAATTCGTTAAGCGGGTTAGAATTGTCCTTCTTTGGGAGGCGATAAATAAAAAAATGTGGTGAGTTTCGAACCTACGACCTCTAATTATTAAGTCAAGGCCTTAACCATTAGATTAACTCCCTTCTTGATTTAATTAAATGTGAATTTGTTAGTCATATTGTTTTAAACGCAACCAGCTTTAGTCCTTCCCTACCTGGAGGCCTAGCGAAGAGTTAAATTTGGCCCAACGAAAAATTAAATTCGGCCCGATCGTTTTAAACAAAATCACCTGAACCAATTGTTTCTAACTAAACCCTAAACAATTTGCTCCCCTATCTTCTCTTATTTGGAGCCGTCAAGATTAGGGATCAAGAACCTTCCTCTCCAAGCTTCTTTGTGAACTCGTCGACAGCTCCAATTAACAGAGAAGAATATCAATTCTTCTGCTGCACCTTGAGTGTAATTTTCGGACTGTCTTGTACCACCTCTTTAACCTTTGATCCTTCGTCCCTTTTGCTCTGATCTTGGTCTTTAGATGGTTTCTTTATCTATTTCGAGTTTAGTCTTTGGTTTTTCACTTGGATCTTGAACCTAAACTTAGTTTTTGGATGGTGTTTTCTTGTAGGTGTGGAACACTTTGGGTGAAAATGGTGCTAAACGTGGAGTGCTATGGGTAGGGTGATGAAGGGGAGGTGGATTAGTGATGTAAAGTGAAGAAGGGGTGAGGTTGTGATAGTATAAAAATGAGGATTGTGGTAAGATGGAGTGTAATGAGTTAGGGAGATGGAATGTAAAATAATGTAAGATAAGAATTCTTTCTTCTTCTTTCTTTCTTTCCCTCTTTTTTTTTGTTTTTTTTCTTCTC
>JAVBHU010000203.1:0-32751 GCA_034768395.1 Linum lewisii | reverse complement strand
GAGGGAAACGTTACTCCCACGTACCAAGGCATTCGGTAAAACATAACGAGTTGTAGGTGAAGTGTCCCTTACTGTAGAAAATCATAACTCCTTTACACCAAGTCCTTCCTTAATATGTGGGGATTTTCCGATGTGCACTTCTTAATGGGATGGGAGGCTGATTCCCACGCAAGAAGGTGTTCCCTATAATACTATGAATTCCTCAAAACTACCATTAATAGTAGGGAAGCGTAATTCTGGTGAACCAAGGCATTCACTAATATGGAAAGAGTTCCCAATGTAGTTTCTTTATCTAGAGGGAAACATCACTCAAACGTACCAAGACGTTCCCTAAACTGTAACGATTTATTGGAGAACTCTTCTTCAATGTAGGAAAGTGTAACTCCACCATACCAAAGCGATCCCTAAAATGTCGTCGGTTCCCAATGAACATTTCTTAAACGAAGGTTATGCTAATACCCACTCACCAAAGAGTTCCCTATAATACTACGAGTTTCTGATAAACTCTTCTTCACGATAGGGAAGTTTAATTCCCATGAACAAGAGCATTCCTTAATATACCATGAACACTCTCTTTTTCCTAGAGGGAATCATTACTCCTACGTACCAAGGAATTCCGTAAAATTAAAGAGTTATAGGTGAAGTGTCATTTACTGTACGAAATTGTAACTCCTTTACACTAAGGCCTTCCCTAAAATGTCAGGAGTTTTTTATGTGCACTTCTTAACAGGAGGGAAGGCCAATTCCCACGGAAGAAGGCATTCCCTATATTACTATGATATCCTCGAAAGTCCCATTAATTATAGGAAAGCATAACTCCAGTGAACCAAAGAATTTGCTAATATGCCAAGAGTTACCAATGCACTTTGTTTATGTAGATGGAAACATCACTCCAACGTACCAAGACGTTCCCTAAAATGTAACAAGTTATTGGTTAACTCTTCTTTAATGTAGGAAAGCGAAACTCCACTATACAAAAGCGATCCCTAAAATGTCAACGGTTCGCAATGAACACTTCTTAAACGAAGGTCAGGCAAATTCCCACTCACCAATAAGTTCCCTATAATGCTACGAGTTTCTAAGAAACTCCTCTTCACCGTAGGGAAGCGTAACTCCCATGGACAAGGGCATCATTAAATATAACATGAACACTCTCTTTATCTAGAGGGAAACATTACTCCCACGTACTAAGGCATTCGGTAAAACATAACGAGTTGTAGGTGAAGTGTCCCTTACTGTAGGAAATCATAACTCCTTTACGCCAAGTCCTTCCTTAATATGTGGGGATTTTCCGATGTGCACTTCTTAACGGGATGGGAGGCTGATTCCCATGCAAGAAGGTGTTCCCTATAATACTATGAATTCCTCAAAACTACCATTAATAGTAGGGAAGCGTAATTCTGGTGAACCAAGGAATTCACTAATATGCAAAGAGTTACCAATGCAGTTTCTTTGTCTAGACGGAAACATCACTCAAACGTACCAAGACGTTCCCTAAACTGTAACGATTTATTGGAGAACTCTTCTTCAATGTAGGAATGTGTAACTCCACCATACCAAAACGATCCCTAAAATGTCGTCGGTTCCAATGAACATTTCTTAAACGAAGGTTATGCTAATTCCCACTCACCAAAGAGTTCCCTATAGTACTACGAGTTTCTGATAAACTCCTCTACACGATAGGGAAGTTTAATTCCCATGAACAAGAGCATTCTTAAATATACCATGAACACCCTCTTTTTTCTAGAAGGAATCATTACTCCCACGTACCAAGGCATTCCGTAAAATGTAAAGAGTTTTAGGTGAAGTGTCATTTACTGTACGAAATTGTAACTCCTTTACACTAAGGCCTTCCCAAAAATGTCAGGAGTTTTTTATGTGCACTTCTTAACGGGAGGGTAGGCCAATTCCACGGAAGAAGGCGTTCCCTATATTACTATGATATCCTCAAAAGTCCCATTAATTGTAGGAAAGCGTAACTCCGGTGAACCAAAGAATTTGCTAATATGCCAAGAGTTACCAATGCACTTTGTTTATGTAGATGGAAACATCATTCCAACGTACCAAGACGTTCCCTAAAATGAAACGAGTTATTGGTGAACTCTTCTTTAATGTAGGAAAGCGAAACTCCACTATACCAAAGCGATCCCTAAAATGTCAACGGTTCGCAATGAACACTTTTTAAACGAAGGTCAGGCAAATTCCCACTCACCAATAAGTTCCCTATAATGCTACGAGTTTCTAAGAAACTCCCCTTCATCGTAGGGAAGCGTAACTCCCATGAACATGGGCATTCCTAAATATACCATGAACACTCTTTTTTCTAGAGGGAATCATTACTCCCACGTACCAAGGCATTCCGTTAAAATATAAAGAGTTATAGGTGAAGTGTCATTTACTGTACGAAATTGTAACTCCTTTACACTAAGGCCTTCCCTAAAATGTCAGGAGTTTTTTATGTGCACTTCTTAACGGGAGGGAAGGCCAATTCCCACGGAAGAAGGCATTCCCTATATTACTATGATATCCTCGAAAGTCCCATTAATTATAGGAAAGCGTAACTCCGGTGAAAAAAAGAATTTGCTAATATGCCAAGAGTTACCAATGCACTTTGTTTATGTAGATGGAAACATCACTCCAACGTACCAAGACGTTCCCTAAAATGTAACGAGTTATTGGTGAACTCTTCTTTAATGTAGGAAAGCGAAACTCCACTATACCAAAGCGATCCCTAAAATGTCAACGGTTCGCAATGACACTTCTTAAACGAAGGTCAGGCAAATTCCCACTCACCAATAAGTTCCCTATAATGCTACGAGTCTAAGAAACTCCCCTTCATCGTAGGGAAGCGTAACTCCATGAACAAGGACATCCCTAAATATAACATGAACACTCTCTTTATCTAGAGGGAAACGTTACTCCCACGTACCGAGGCATTCGGTAAAACATAACGAGTTATAGGTGAAGTGTCCCTTACTGTAGGAAATCGTAACTCCTTTACACCAAGTCCTTCCTTAAAATGTGGGGAGTTTTCGATGTGCACTTTTTAACGGGATGGGAGGCTGATTCCCAAGCAAGAAGGTATTCCCTATAATACTATGAATTCCTCAAAACTACCATTAATAGTAGAAAAGCGTAATTCCGGTGAACCAAGGCATTCACTAATATGCAAAGAGTTACCAATGCAGTTTCTTTATCTGGAGGGAAACATCACTCAAACGTACCAAGACCTTCCCTAAAACGTAATGAGTTATTGGTGAACTATTCCACAATGTAGGAAAGCGTAACTCCATCGTACCAAAGCGATCCCTAAAATGTCAATGGTTCGCAATTCCAACTCACCAATAAGTTCCCTATAATACTACGTGTTTCAAAGAAACTCCCTTTCATCGTAGGGAAGCGTAACTCCCATGAACAAGGGCATTCCTAAATATAATATGAACACTCTCTTTATCTAGAGGGAAACGTTACTCCCACGTACCAAGGCATTCGGTAAAACATAACGAGTTGTAGGTGAAGTGTCCCTTACTGTAGAAAATCATAACTCCTTTACACTAAGTCCTTCCTTAATATGTGGGGATTTTCCGATGTGCACTTCTTAATGGGATGGGAGGCTGATTCCCACGCAAGAAGGTGTTCCCTATAATACTATGAATTCCTCAAAACTACCATTAATAGTAGGGAAGCGTAATTCCGGTGAACCAAGGCATTCACTAATATGGAAAGAGTTACCAATGTAGTTTCTTTATCTAGAGGGAAACATCACTCAAACGTACCAAGACGTTCCCTAAACTGTAACGATTTATTGGAGAACTCTTCTTCAATGTAGGAAAGTGTAACTCCACCGTACCAAAGCGATCCCTAAAATGTCGTCGGTTCCCAATGAACATTTCTTAAACGAAGGTTATGCTAATACCCACTCACCAAAGAGTTCCCTATAATACTACGAGTTTCTGATAAACTCTTCTTCACGATAGGGAAGTTTAATTCCCATGAACAAGAGCATTCCTAAATATACCATGAACACTCTCTTTTTCCTAGAGGGAATCATTACTCCTACGTACCAAGGAATTCCGTAAAATTTAAAGAGCTATAGGTGAAGTGTCATTTACTGTACGAAATTGTAACTCCTTTACACTAAGGCCTTCCCTAAAATGTCAGGAGTTTTTTATGTGCACTTCTTAACAGGAGGGAAGGCCAATTCCCACGGAAGAAGGCATTCCCTATATTACTATGATATCCTCGAAAGTCCCATTAATTATAGGAAAGCATAACTCCGGTGAACCAAAGAATTTGCTAATATGCCAAGAGTTACCAAAGCACTTTGTTTATGTAGATGGAAACATCACTCCAACGTACCAAGACGTTCCCTAAAATGTAACAAGTTATTGGTTAACTCTTCTTTAATGTAGGAAAGCGAAACTCCACTATACCAAAGCGATCCCTAAAATGTCAACGGTTCGCAATGAACACTGATAACACGTGTTTACCAAGGTCGTATTCCTCGAGGTCCTCTCATAAGCTTGTACTCACAAAGTTCATGAACGGTCTAAACAATTGAAATTAAGTTTTGGTTTTGAAAAAGAACAAGTCAAAAGCATAAACAATGAAAAACTAACAAGGTTTAAGCAAGAAAAGAAGTGGAACAAATCAAAGATAAAGGGGTTCTCTTGGTAGGTAGTTTCATCATGCTCAAGATGAATAATTGAACGAACAAGCTAATCAAGATCAAGTTTGCACTCGGATGACCATGCATTTCACTTATTTGGACTCGATGCACTCTCGTAGCACCTAATCCCTATCCCAATACCACTCAATTTAGGCTCTCGCTCTCAAACTAAGTGAAAATAGGATGCATTAAAGGTGTTTGATGAAATGCCAAGCTACAAAACCCTCTCCTATGACTCTATGACCACTAGGCTAGACACCACACTCTCATGTCAATGTTCTAACACTAAGAGAATCATCCAAAGACTAATCAAAGTTCAATTGAGTGAAAATCCTAATGCACACCAAGTGTTCGATAAAATGCACAAGTGAGAAATCATGCAACTATGGTTGAATTGAGATGATCTAATCTCTTAGAACACACTCTCTTCAATCCCTAGACCTACAATCTATGCAATCCAAGCACTCTCATGCATCAAATTACAATGAATGGACCAAATTAAGCAAACATGGCATAAAATGGCATTAAGAACAAGTCTAGGAATCATCCTCATACAACCAAGATCAATCATGGCAAGTTCTATACAATCATCCCTCTATCATAGCACAACTATTCTACCCATCCAAGAGGAACCCTAGAAAATCAGCCACACATGGCCAAGGGAGTAAAGAAAGAAGAAGAAAGAATGGTCACCAAGAACACCATGGATGATTCCTTGAGATGATCTTCACTTCTCCACTTGTAGGCACTTCTCCCAAGGTTTGTTGGCTTCAATCCTAGCTCCAATGGCTTCAAATTGCTCCAAAAACGTGCTCTAGGGTTTTAGGGTTCGTGGAAATGTATTTGGGGTTCAAGAGATATTGTCTAATTCCTCAAAATGGCCAAAATCAAGAGTATATATAGTGCAGGGACAGTGCACGGCGTGCACCCCTGCACGGCGTGCACAGTGCACGGCGTGCACCCCTGCACGGCGTGCACCTTGGAGCTGAATCTTCTTTCGGAGCCTCCTGGACAGCCCGTGCACCAACCGTGCACGGTGCACGGCGTGCAGCATGCACGGCGTGCACACCTGCACGGCGTGCACCCCTGCACTCTGCAGAAAGCTCAATCTTGCCACGTCCATATCTCCTCCGTCCTAGCTCTGATTGACCTCCCGTTTGATCCTACGTGCTCCTTGTCACCAGTACTACAATGCCAAGACCTGAAAATACAAATAAAACACCTCCAATAGACATGGAATTGGCCTCAAAGTGGCGACCGGGCAACAGAATAGCACTTAGCACAAAACTCCGATAAGAACACATTAAGCACGGCATTTCAGAATCAAACACGGGCATTTCAAAGGTCATTCATAAGCTTAAAATGCACTAATTAAAGTCACATCAAATTCCCCTACGACTAAGCTTTGCTTGTCCTCAAGCAAATGAATTATAAAACATCCAAGTTCACAAATGACAAGTTCGGTCCATTGAGATTCAAGCAATCACAATTTAGCTTAAACTGTTCCACGAACAAACTAAACCTACACACGCAAGAACATCAACCAAACAAGTCTAAACCTCACTAATTTCTGCACACTTCAAGTAGTGGATGATTGGGACACAGCAAAACCGACCACGACAACACCGACTCTAATCAAAAGGACTTGAAATCGGAACATGGATCGTGAGTCGTGAATGTGGCTATCGACTCGACTTCATCCGCTTCTAGATCCGCACTTTACAAACTCTGGCTAGGATCAAGGGCTACATTTGAGAACTCTTTTTCTTTCTTTTCTCTTTTTTTTTCTTACTGCATACTAGTGCTCGATTCAACACTTCACTTAGGTGTTGAACCTGCCTAGCTCACAGCCTTTGCCCTTTTGCTTAGTGCTCAACCCGACACTTCACTTAGGTGCCGAGCTTGCCTAGCTTTTCTTTTCTTTTGAGCATTTTCTCTTTTTTTTTCTTAATCTTCACAAAATAGCCACTTGATCCCTAGCTCTTTACAACTTCCGTACAAGATTTCGAATTGGATTCCGACTAGTCTCAAGCCACAATCACGAAAGAACAAAAAGAGAATGAAAAACATGGAGGAGGGGAAGAAATTCTGATTGCCTTCATCATCCTAGACCGGTGTTATCGAGTGGTATAAAAACGCGTATCCAACCAATCAACCAACATACAAGAGTGATAAGATCTCAGTTCTGGCCCAGACTCATTTGATATTAGTGCTAACATGCTGGTTAAAGGTTCTAAGTGGAACAATCTAAACATCATTGTGAAGACTTGAAGTCAATTAAACACTAAACGTCAAGAACCGAACGATTCTACAATAGAGGAGTTCGACATTCAATTAAGATCATGCAACATATCAGATCATAGCTTTAGACTTCTACCGATAAATAATCACACCAAACCTCAAACTCCCCTACGACTAACATGAGCATTGTCCTCAATGATCAAGAGAGAGAGGGTAAGGTGGAACGAAGTTACCGCCTTGGTAGAGAGGAGCAAAGGACGTGATAGAGGTGAAAAAGTTCCATGATGATCCTTGGTGAAGGGTGATCCGCCTCATTGCTTGCCAAAATCCACTTCAAAGAACTGAAACAACACAAAAACAAGAAAACGAAACAGTGAAGATAACATGGGTTGCCTCCCAAGAAGCGCTTCTTTAACGTCTCTAGCTAGACGAAAGCACAAGGAATAAGCTAAGTAAAACCATCCCAACTCATTACCTCCTTGAAGTCAATATCATTACCTTCGCATGGCACACGGAACTTAAGTTGAACCTTACCAACTTCGGGAGGAATGAGCATGGGTTTCCCGGATGGTGAAGTGGAAGCAATGGAGAAGGGGCCAAACCACTTGGAGTTGAGCCTTTCATCGGGTGGCTTCTTAGACTTGTTTGTCTCACCCATTGGTGCAGCTTCCTTGCCCTTCTCGGGTGACTTCATTACACCTTTCTTCTTAGCCTTAGGTGGTGTCTTCGGGAGCACGAACGGTGGAGACTCTTCACTTCATCCGTCTTTTCCTGCACATCACTAATAGCAAACAACTCCGCAAGACTATGTCGGACAAGGTTAGTGCTATTAGTAGCCGAAGTAAGCTCATGCGGATTCTTAGGGTCATGGTGACTAGCATAGGACAAGGTAAACTCCATACCATTTGAGCGGTCAAAGATCATGCATTCATTGTCGACCCTAAGGGTAAGTTTACCACCATAGACATCAATCAAAGCACGAGAGGTTGCTAAGAAAGGTCGTCCTAAAATCAAAGGCACATCGGCACCACCCATAGCATCTAAAATAACAAAATCCACAAGGAATTCGAAAGCACCAACCTTAACCAACACATCCTCAACAATACCACGAGGGGATTTCATGGACTTATCCGCTAATTGAACATTCATGAGGGTTGGTTTTAGAGTCCCTAGGCCTAGCTTCTTGAACATGTAATACGGCATAACATTGATACTAGCACCCAAGTCGGCTAAGCCTCTACTTATAGCATGTTCACCAATAGTGCAAGGAATAGTAAAGCTACCTGGATCCTTGAGCTTCTCCGGTGGTTGCTTAGAGAGAATGGCGGAGCATTGCTCGTTAAGCTTTGCCGAGGTGACTTCCGTTAGCTTGCGTTTGTTGGTGAAGATCTCCCTCATGAATTTTGCGTATTGAGGCATCTTGGTGATTGCTTCTCCAAAAGGCATTGTGAATTGTACCTTGTCAAGAATCTCGACAAACCTCTTGAAATCTTTTTCCATGGAATCCGGCTTCAAGCGAGAAGGATAAGGTGGTTTAGGCTTGTACGGAGGCACAACCGGTGCGGGAGGAGAGACCGGAGTGGCACTCGTCGTAGCCTCTTGAGAGCCAACCGTATTGGTCATCCTAGAAGCTTCTTTAGCCTTGGCTCTTCTATCTTTAACCGCAATCTTATCCGTGTCATCATTGGAAACAACGTCTTCAACCAAAACATAGTCATCATCTTGAGTTCTTACCGCTTTAGGCGTTGGGTCTTGGACTTGCTTACCACTCCTCAAAGTTACCATCATAAGCTCCTCGGGAGCCTTGGGGTTGACCTCGGTGTTGGAGGGTAGGCTACCCTTTGGTCTCTCCGAGAGTGCCTTAGAAATATGTCCTAATTGGTTCTCCAAATTGGCAATTGAAGCTTGTTGATTCTTGATGAGTTGGATCATTGCCGCATTGGTGTCTTCTTGAGAGATTGAAGAACCACCCTCCTTATTTTGAGAAGGCTTGTTGAACCCGGGTGGTCCTTCACCTCTATGGTTGTACATTCCCGGTGGGGTAGGACCTTGGAAACCTTGACTTGGATGTCCACTTTGATTCCATTGATTTCCCCCTTGGTGCCCTTGACCTTGGGGTCCTCCTTGAGTCCCTTGGCTCCCTTGGTTTAGGTTACTTCCTTGAGACCATTGGTTGCCTTGATAACCCCTAAAACCTTGATAACCTCCTTGATTTCCTTGGTTGTAGCCCTTGCTATAACCACTACCTTGATTCCCTTGGCCTTGGTAACCTTGGTTAGACTTGTTGTACCAAGGTCGGTTATAGTTACCTTGATAGTTACCTTGGGGGCTGAAATTACCGTGGAAACCTTGACCTTGTGCGAAGCTTACCTCCTCAAGGTCGCCTTGGCCAAGTTCAGGAGTGGCGGAAGGACAAGCACTAACATCGTGATCTTGACCCCCACAACCCTCACAACAATATATAGAAGCAACCGGTGGATTACCCACATGAGATGATTGGACCTTGGAGGGATGCTTAGGCATACTTAGGTTACTTACTTGTGAAGCCATGGCATCAATCTTGGACATAAGGAGAGCAATCATGGGATCATCTTCATCTCGATGTCCCGGTAACTTATGCTTCTTCCCATAGGTGGATGAATCCTTTGGTGCATCAACACTTACGGACCGAGAGTCATAGTGCGTATCACTTCCATACTTAGACTTAGGAGGTTGTTGTCGAGACCAACTCCTTGTCTTGTTGGCCATCTCCGCAAAGAGTTCGAGAGCATCTTCGGGAGTGAGCATCCTTAAGTCACCTCCGGCGGCTTGGTTGATCATCCTTGTATTCTCAAAATCAAGGGACCTAGCAAAGATGTCCGCCAAGCTCCATTCGGCGAAATTATGATGAGGACAAGACCGAAGAATGGCTTGGAACCTATTCCAAGTCTCATGGAAGAGCTCTCCCTTGTGTTGTATGAAGTGGTTGATACGGTCTCGGATTGCATCCGTCATATAGGGAGGAAAGAATTCTTCAAGGAAAGCTTCGGCTAGGCCCTCCCATGTAGTGAATGTTCTACTAGGTTGGTTCTCCAACCAAGACTTGGCTCGACCTTTGAGTGAGAAGGGGAAGAGTCGGAGTCGTATGCAATCCGGATGAACTTGATCATTCTTAACCGTGTCACATATCTCCAAGAAGTCCTTGAGATGCCTAGATGGACATTCACCATCAATGCCATTGAACACCACTCCATTTTGAACCATTTGGATCATATTAGGCTTGAGCTCAAAGTTCCTAGCATTGACGGGTCTTCGAACAATGCTAGAGGCTGCCCCTTCAAGAGTAGGGCGAGCATAATCCGCCAAGGTACGTCTTGCACCCCTTTGTGAGCGATCATCATCATTAGTGTGGTGTGAATGAACCGATTGGTCATCGTCATCCCCATGTTGAGACATAGTGTGGTGTGAGATGTGATCAACTTCTTCTTCTTCAACTATAGGAGGTGGGGAAGTGGTAGGTGACTTGAGCACTTGTTCTAGTCCTTGGATTCGTGCTTGAAGACGAGCTGAACGCCTCATGCACTAACCCAAAATCTCCTACAAACAAGCACAACAAACACACCCGAGTAATACGACAATGTGGAATAACAAAACCAAACAACAAGTAAAAGGAAGCAAAAACTAAATTGGAAGGAAGTGAATAGATCGGTTCACTACTAAGTGCTTTCAAAGGAATGAGAGAGTTCCCCGGCAACGGCGCCAAAAACTTGATAACACGTGTTTACCAAGGTCGTATTCCTCGAGGTCCTCTCATAAGCTTGTACTCACAAAGTTCATGAACGGTCTAAACAATTGAAATTAAGTTTTGGTTTTGAAAAAGAACAAGTCAAAAGCATAAACAATGAAAAACTAACAAGGTTTAAGCAAGAAAAGAAGTGGAACAAATCAAAGATAAAGGGGTTCTCTTGGTAGGTAGTTTCATCATGCTCAAGATGAATAATTGAACGAACAAGCTAATCAAGATCAAGTTTGCACTCGGATGACCATGCATTTCACTTATTTGGACTCGATGCACTCTCGTAGCACCTAATCCCTATCCCAATACCACTCAATTTAGGCTCTCGCTCTCAAACTAAGTGAAAATAGGATGCATTAAAGGTGTTTGATGAAATGCCAAGCTACAAAACCCTCTCCTATGACTCTATGACCACTAGGCTAGACACCACACTCTCATGTCAATGTTCTAACACTAAGAGAATCATCCAAAGACTAATCAAAGTTCAATTGAGTGAAAATCCTAATGCACACCAAGTGTTCGATAAAATGCACAAGTGAGAAATCATGCAACTATGGTTGAATTGAGATGATCTAATCTCTTAGAACACACTCTCTTCAATCCCTAGACCTACAATCTATGCAATCCAAGCACTCTCATGCATCAAATTACAATGAATGGACCAAATTAAGCAAACATGGCATAAAATGGCATTAAGAACAAGTCTAGGAATCATCCTCATACAACCAAGATCAATCATGGCAAGTTCTATACAATCATCCCTCTATCATAGCACAACTATTCTACCCATCCAAGAGGAACCCTAGAAAATCAGCCACACATGGCCAAGGGAGTAAAGAAAGAAGAAGGAAGAATGGTCACCAAGAACACCATGGATGATTCCTTGAGATGATCTTCACTTCTCCACTTGTAGGCACTTCTCCAAGGTTTGTTGGCTTCAATCCTAGCTCCAATGGCTTCAAATTGCTCCAAAAACGTGCTCTAGGGTTTTAGGGTTCGTGGAAATGTATTTGGGGTTCAAGAGATATTGTCTAATTCCTCAAAATGGCCAAAATCAAGAGTATATATAGTGCAGGGGACAGTGCACGGCGTGCACCCTGCACGGCGTGCACAGTGCACGGCGTGCACCCCTGCACGGCGTGCACCTTGGAGCTGAATCTTCTTTCGGAGCCTCCTGGACAGCCCGTGCACCAACCGTGCACGGTGCACGGCGTGCAGCATGCACGGCGTGCACACCTGCACGGCGTGCACCCTGCACTCTGCAGAAAGCTCAATCTTGCCACGTCCATATCTCCTCCGTCCTAGCTCTGATTGACCTCCCGTTTGATCCTACGTGCTCCTTGTCACCAGTACTACAATGCCAAGACCTGAAAATACAAATAAAACACCTCCAATAGACATGGAATTGGCCTCAAAGTGGCGACCGGGCAACAGAATAGCACTTAGCACAAAACTCGATAAGAACACATTAAGCACGGCATTTCAGAATCAAACACGGGCATTTCAAAGGTCATTCATAAGCTTAAAATGCACTAATTAAAGTCACATCAAACACTTCTTAAACGAAGGTCAGGCAAATTCCCACTCACCAATAAGTTCCCTATAATGCTACTAGTTTCTAAGAAACTCCTCTTCACCGTAGGGAAGCGTAACTCCCATGGACAAGGGCATCATTAAATATAACATGAACACTCTCTTTATCTAGAGGGAAACATTACTCCCACGTACTAAGGCATTCGGTAAACATAACGAGTTGTAGGTGAAGTGTCCCTTACTGTAGGAAATCATAACTCCTTTACGCCAAGTCCTTCCTTAATATGTGGGGATTTTCCGATGTGCACTTCTTAACGGGATGGGAGCTGATTCCCATGCAAGAAGGTGTTCCCTATAATACTATGAATTCCTCAAAACTACCATTAATAGTAGGGAAGCGTAATTCCGGTGAACCAAGGAATTCACTAATATGCAAAGAGTTACCAATGCACTTTCTTTGTCTAGAGGGAAACATCACTCAAACGTACCAAGACGTTCCCTAAACTGTAACGATTTATTGGAGAACTCTTCTTCAATGTAGGAAAGTGTAACTCCACCATACCAAAACGATCCCTAAAATGTCGTCGGTTCCCAATGAACATTTCTTAAACGAAGGTTATGCTAATTCCACTCACCAAAGAGTTCCCTATAGTACTACGAGTTTCTGTATAAACTCCTCTTCACGATAGGGAAGTTTAATTCCCATGAACAAGAGCATTCCTAAATATACCATGAACACCCTCTTTTTTGTAGAAGGAATCATTACTCCCACGTACCAAGGCATTCCGTAAAATGTAAAGAGTTATAGGTGAAGTGTCATTTACTGTACGAAATTGTAACTCCTTTACACTAAGGCCTTCCCAAAAATGTCAGGAGTTTTTTATGTGCACTTCTTAACGGGAGGGAGGCCAATTCCCACGGAAGAAGGCGTTCCCTATATTACTATGATATCCTCAAAAGTCCCATTAATTGTAGGAAAGCGTAACTCCGGTGAACCAAAGAATTTGCTAATATGCCAAGAGTTACCAATGCACTTTGTTTATGTAGATGGAAACATCATTCCAACGTACCAAGACGTTCCCTAAAATGTAACGAGTTATTGGTGAACTCTTCTTTAATGTAGGAAAGCGAAACTCCACTATACCAAAGCGATCCCTAAAATGTCAACGGTTCGCAATGAACACTTTTAAACGAAGGTCAGGCAAATTCCCACTCACCAATAAGTTCCCTATAATGCTACGAGTTTCTAAGAAACTCCCTTCATCGTAGGGAAGCGTAACTCCCATGAACATGGGCATTCCTAAATATACCATGAACACTCTTTTTTCTAGAGGGAATCATTACTCCCACGTACCAAGGCATTCCGTAAAATATAAAGAGTTATAGGTGAAGTGTCATTTACTGTACGAAATTGTAACTCCTTTACACTAAGGCCTTCCTAAAATGTCAGGAGTTTTTTATGTGCACTTCTTAACGGGAGGGAAGGCCAATTCCCACGGAAGAAGGCATTCCCTATATTACTATGATATCCTCGAAAGTCCCATTAATTATAGGAAAGCGTAACTCCGGTGAAAAAAGAATTTGCTAATATGCCAAGAGTTACCAATGCACTTTGTTTATGTAGATGGAAACATCACTCCAACGTACCAAGACGTTCCCTAAAATGTAACGAGTTATTGGTGAACTCTTCTTTAATGTAGGAAAGCGAAACTCCACTATACCAAAGCGATCCCTAAAAGGTCAACGGTTCACAATGAACACTTCTTAAACGAAGGTCAGGCAAATTCCCACTCACCAATAAGTTTCCTATAATGCTACGAGTCTAAGAAACTCCCCTTCATCGTAGGGAAGCGTAACTCCCATGAACAAGGGCATCCCTAAATATAACATGAACACTCTCTTTATCTAGAGGGAAACGTTACTCCCACGTACCAAGGCATTCGGTAAAACATAACGAGTTATAGGTGAAGTGTCCCTTACTGTAGGAAATCGTAACTCCTTTACACCAAGTCCTTCCTTAAAATGTGGGGAGTTTTCGATGTGCACTTTCTTAACGGGATGGGAGGCTGATTCCCAGCAAGAAGGTGTTCCCTATAATACATGAATTCCTCAAAACTACCATTAATAGTAGGAAAAGCGTAATTCCGGTGAACCAAGGCATTCACTAATATGCAAAGAGTTACCAATGCAGTTTCTTTATCTAGAGGGAAACATCACTCAAACGTACCAAGACGTTCCCTAAACTGTAACGATTTATTGGAGAACTCTTCTTCAATGTAGGAAAGGTAACTCCACCGTACCAAAGCGATCCCTAAAATGTTGTCGTTCCAATGAACATTTCTTAAACGAAGGTTATGCTAATTCCCACTCACCAAAGAGTTCCCTATAGTACTACGAGTTTCTAAAAACTCCCTTCACGATAGGGAAGTTTAATTCCCATGAACAAGGCATTCCTAAATATAACATGAACACTCCCACGTACCAAGGCATTCTGTAAAACATAACGAGTTATAGGTGAAGTGTCCCTTACTATAGGAAATCGTAACTCCTTTACACCAAGTCCTTCCTTAAAATGTGGGGAATTTCCGATGTGCACTTCTGAACGGGATGGGAGGCTGATTCCCACGCAAGAAGGTGTTCCCTATAATACTATGAATTCCTCAAAACTCCCATTAATAGTAGGGAAGCATAATTCCGGGAACCAAGGCATTCACTAATATGCAAAGAGTTACCAATGCAGTATCTTTATCTAGAGGGAAACATCACTCAAACGTACCAAGACGTTCCCTAAAATGTAACGATTTATTGGCGAAATCTTCTTCAATGTAGGAAAGCATAACTCCACCGTACCAACGTGATCCCTAAAATGTCATTGGTTCCCAATGAACATTTCTTAAACGAAGGTTATGCTAATTCCCACTCACCAAAGAGTTCCCTATAATACTACGAGTTTCTATAAACTCCTCTTCACGATAGGGAAGTTTAATTCCCATGAACAAGGGCATTCCTAAATATACCATGAACACTCTCTTTTTTCTAGAGGAAATCATTACTCCCACGTACCAAGGCATTCCGTAAAATTAAAGAGTTATAGGTGAAGTGTCATTTACTGTACGAAATTGTAACTCCTTTACACTAAGGCCTTCCCTAAAATGTCAGGAGTTTTTTATGTGCACTTCTTAACGGGAGGGAAGGCTATTCCCACGGAAGAAGGTCTTACTATGAATTCCTCAAAACCCATTAATAGTAGGAAAGCGTAATTCCGGTGAACCAAAGAATTTACTAATATGCCAAGAGGTTACCAATGCACTTTGTTTATGTAGACGGAAACATCACTCAACTTACCAAGACGTTCCTAAATGTAACGAGTTTATTGGTGAACTCTTCTTAATGTAGGAAAGGAACTCCATATACCAAAGCGATCCCTAAAATGTCACGGTTCCAATGAACATTTCTTAAACGAAGGTAGGCAAATTCCCACTCACCATTCCCTTAATAGAGTTTTGATACTCTTCACTAGGAAGTTTAATTCCATGAACAAGCATTCAATTACCATGAACACTCTCTTTTTAGGGAAATTACTCCACGTACAAGCATCCGAAATTAAAGACTATAGAATTATTTACTGTACAAATTGAATCCTTACACTAAGCTCCCTAAATGCAGGAGTTTTTTATGTGCACTCTAAGGAGGGAAGCAATTCCCGGAGAAGGATTCCATATTCTAGATACCTCAAGTCCATTATTAGGAAAGCTAACCGGGAACAAGAATTGCTATATCCAAGAGTTACAAGCATTGTTTGTAATGAACACTCCAATACCAAGACGTTCCCTAAAATGTAACAGTTATTGGTGAACTTTTCTTAAGTAGGAAGTGAAACTCACTATACAAGCGTCCCAAATGTCAACGGTTCCAATGAACTTTAACGAAGGTAAGGCAATTCCACTCCCAATAAGTCCTATATGCTGAGTTTCTAAAATCCCTTAGTAGGAGCGTAACCATGAACAAGGATATAATATAACTGAACACTTCTTTATCTAGAGGGAACATCTCCACTACCAAGGCATTCGGAACATAACATTGTAGTAGTTCCTTAGTAGAAATCATAACTCTTTACACAAGTCCTCTTAAATGGGGTTTCGAGTGCATTCTTGGGAGGCTGATTCCAGCAGAAGGTGTTCCCTATAATACTATGAATTCCTCAAAACTCTTATAGTAGGAAGCGATTCGTGAACAAGGAATTCACTAATATGCAAAGAGTTACAATGCAGTTTCTTTGTCTAAGGAAACATCACTCAAACGTACCAAGACGTTCCCTAAATGTAAATTATTGGAGAACTCTTCTCAATGTAGGAAAGTGTAACTCCACCATACCAAAGCGATCCCTAAAGTCGTCGGTTCCAATGAACATTTCTTAACGAAGGTTATGCTAATTCCACTCACCAAGAGTTCCCTATAGTACTACGAGTTTTGATAAACTCCTCTTCACGATAGGGAAGTTTAATTCCCATGAACAAGAGCATTCCTAAATATACAGAACACCTCTTTTTCTAGGGGAATCATTACTCCCACGTACCAAGGATTCGTAAATGTAAAGAGTTATAGGTGAGTGTATTACTGTACGAAATTGTAACCTTTACACTAAGGCTTCCCAAAAATGTCAGAGTTTTTATGTGCACTTCTTAAGGAGGTAGGCCAATTCCCGGAAGAAGGCGTTCCCTATATTACTAGATATCCTCAAAAGTCCTTAATTGTAGGAAGCGTAACTCGGTGAACAAAGAATTTGTATATGCCAAGAGTTACAATGCACTTTTTTTATGTAGAGGAAACATCATTCCAACGTACCAAGACGTTCCCTAAAATGTAAGTTTGGTGAACTCTTCTTAATGTAGAAGCGAAACTCCACTATACCAAACGATCCCTAAAATGTCAACGGTTCGCATGAACACTTTTTAAACGAAGGTAGCAAATTCCACTCACCAATAAGTCCCTATAATGCTACGAGTTTCTAAGAAATCCCCTTATCGTAGGAAGCGTAACTCCTGAACAAGGGCATCCTAAATATAACATGAACACTCTCTTTATTAGAGGGAAACGTTATCCCACGTACCAAGGCATTCGGTAAAACATAACGAGTTATAGGTGAAGTGTCCTTACTGTGAAATCGTAACTCCTTTACACCAAGTCCTTCCTTAAAATGGGGGAGTTTTCGATGTGCACTTTTTAACGGGATGGGAGCTGATTCCCAAGCAAGAAGGTGTTCCTATAATACTACGAATTCCCAAAACTACCATTATAGTAGAAAGCGTAATTCCGTGAACCAAGGCATTCACTAATATGCAAAGAGTTACCAATGCGTTTCTTATCTAGAGGGAACATCACCAAGTACCAAGAGTTCCTAAACTGTAAGATTATTGAGAACTCTTTTCATGTAGGAAAGGTAACTCCACCGTACCAAAGCGATCCTAAAATGTTGTCGTTCCAATGAACATTTCTTAAACGAAGTTAGTAATTCCCACTCACCAAAGAGTTCCCTATAGTACTACGAGTTTCTATAACTCCTTCAGATAGGGAAGTTTAATTCCATGAACAGGCTTCCTAAATATAACTGAACACTCCACGTACCAAGCATTCTGTAAAATAAGGTTTAGGTGAAGTGTCCTTACTATAGAATGTAATCCTTTACACCAAGTCCTTCTTAATGTGGGGAATTCGATGTGCACTTCTGAACGGGATGGGAGGCATTCCCCGAAAAGGTGTTCCCTATATACTATGAATTCCTCAAAATCCCATTAATAGTAGGAAGATAATTCCGAGAACCAAGGCATTCACTAATATGCAAAGAGTTACCAATGCAGTATCTTTATCTAGAGGGAAACATCACTCAAACGTACCAAGACGTTCCCTAAAATGTAACGATTTATTGGCGAAATCTTCTTCAATGTAGGAAAGCATAACTCCACCGTACCAACGTGATCCCTAAAATGTCATTGGTTCCCAATGAACATTTCTTAAACGAAGGTTATGCTAATTCCCACTCACCAAAGAGTTCCCTATAATACTACGAGTTTCTTATAAACTCCTCTTCACGATAGGGAAGTTTAATTCCCATGAACAAGAGCATTCCTAAATATACCATGAACACTCTCTTTTTTCTAGAGGAAATCATTACTCCCACGTACCAAGGCATTCCGTAAAATTTAAAGAGCTATAGGTGAAGTGTCATTTACTGTACGAAATTGTAACTCCTTTACACTAAGGCCTTCCCTAAAATGTCAGGAGTTTTTTATGTGCACTTCTTAACGGGAGGGAAGGCCTATTCCCACGGAAGAAGGCGTGCTATGAATTCCTCGAATCCCCCATTAATAGTAGGAAAGCGTAATTCCGGTGAACCAAAGAATTTACTAATATGCCAAGAGTTACCAATGCACTTTGTTTATGTAGACGGAAACATCACTACAACTTACCAAGACGTTCTCTAAAATGTAACGAGTTATTGGTGAACTCTTCTTTAATGTAGGAAAGCGAAACTCCACTATACCAAAGCGTCCCTAAAATATCAACGGTTCGCAATGAACACTTCTTAAACGAAGGTAAGGCAAATTCCCACTCACCAATAAGTTCCCTATAATGCTACGAGTTTCTAAGAAACTCCCCTTCATCGTAGGGAAGCGTAACTCCATGAACAAGGGAATTCCTAAATATAACATGAACACGCTCTTTATCTAGAGGGAAATGTTTACTCCCACGTACCAAGGCATTCGGTAAAACATTATGAGTTATAGGTGAAGTGTCCCTTACTGTAGGAAATCGTAACTCCTTTACACCAAGTCCTTCCTTAAAATGTGGGGAATTTCCGGTGAGCACTTCTTAATGGGATGGGGGCTGTTCCACGCATTCCCAAAAAGAGTTCCCTATAATACTTGAATTTCTCAAAACTCCATTAATAGTAGGGAAGCGTTAAATTTCGGAACCAAGGCATTACAATATGCAAGATTTACCAATGCAGTTTCATTTATCTGGAGTCAAAAAATCATTAAGGGAGGGAGGCCTGATTCCCACAAGAAGGGTCTTATACTTGAATTCCTCAAAATCCCATTAATAGTAGGAAGCGTAATTCCGGGAACCAAGGATTACTAATATGCAAGAGTTACCAATGCATTTTTATTGAGGAAACATCACTCAACGTACCAAGACGTTCCTAAAATGTAACGAGTTATTGGTGAACTCTTCCTAATGTAGGAAAGTTAACTCCACTTCAAAGCGTCCTAAAATTCGGTTCCAATGAACATTCTTAACGAAGGTAGCAATTCCACTCACCAAAGAGTTCCTATAATACTACGAGCTTCTGATAAACTCCTCTTCACGATAGGGAAGTTTAATTCCCATGAACAAGGGCATTCCTAAATATACCATGAACACTCTTTTTTAGAGGGAATCATTACTCCCACGTACCAAGGCATTCCGTAAAATGTAAAGAGTTATAGGTGAAGTGTCATTTACTGTACGAAATTGTAACTCCTTTACACCAAGTCCTTCCTTAAAATGTGGGGAATTTCCGATGTGCACTTCTTAACGGGATGGGACGCTGATTCCCACACAAGAAGGTGTTTCCTATAATATTATGAATTCCTCAAAACTCCCATTAATAGTAGGGAAGTGTAATTCTGGGAACCAAGGCATTCACTAATATGCAAAGAGTTACCAATGCAGTTTTTTTTATCTAGAGGGAAACATCACTCAAACGTACCAAGACGTTCCCTAAAATGTAACGATTTATTGGCGAACTCTTCTTCAATGTAGGAAAGCGTAACTCCACCGTACCAACGCGATCCCTAAAATGTCGTTGGTTCCCAATGAACATTTCTTAAATGAAGGTTATGCTAATTCCCACTCACCAAAGAGTTCCCTATAATACTACAAGTTTCTGATAAACTCCTCTTCACGATAGGGAAGTTTAATTCCCATGAACAAGGGCATTCCTAAATATACCATGAACACTCTCTTTTTTTTAGAGGGAATCATTACTCCCACGTACCAAGGCATTCCGTAAAATGTAAAGAGTTATAGGTGAAGTGTCATTTACTGTACGAAATTGTAACTCCTTTACACCAAGTCCTTCCTTAAAATGTGGGGAATTTCTTATGTGCACTTCTTAACGGGATGGAAGGCTGATTCCCACGCAAGAAGGTGTTCCCTATAATACTATGAATTCCTGAGACACTCGATTTGAGGTGATTACAGCTCATTTAGCGACATTTCGTTACTTCAAACGTGGTTTTAGGGGTAAAATAGCGAATATTCACTCAACTACCCTATTTCCTACCGATTTGGTTACTTTGGCCCTTTTTGGGTCTATTTGATGGTTTTCTAGTGTTTTTATGAAAGCATAGGTTTTTGCCATCATTTATGTAGCCACAGACGTGTTCAAGAACTCAAGGAGTGAACCAGAATCGAACTAGAGTCAGAACCGAAGATCCAACTGCCCAACACAATATTTTCGCCGAAAGACTTATGAGGATTTCGGCGAAAATACCTTCAGAAACTCACAGGCTGATTTACACTGAAGTTTTCGGCGAAAACTTCTTTGAGTTTTCACCGAAATTCCTAGAAGAAATCACACAGGGGATTTTAACTAAAGATTTCGCCGAAAATTATTTGATATTTTCGGCAAAAATTCCTTCCAAATCCGGCGCTGTATTGGAAACCTAGTCATACCTATTTAAATAGAGGCAGCCGGCAGACAGAGAGAGACCTGACAATTCATTATTCATAATTTCACAAATCAGACTTTTGAGAGTCAGCCGACTCTAGGGTCGATAGATAGAGTTTAGAGAGTTTGAAGATCCGTGGAGAGATCGTGACGCCATCTTCACCTCGGAGAACTCGGAGCTTAAAGTTGAAGATCCAGGAGATTGAAGCTTCGCGGGAGTCGTCAGAATTAGGTCTTTCAGTTCTTATCTGTTCTTCCTCTGTATGATGATCTTCATTGTTGCCTTTGATTCTCTTGTTTCTGATATGAGTAACTGAACTTGTAGAGCTTAGATTAGATGAACCCTAAGTGACCCAAGGCTTTAAAGCGGTCACGGATCGGCGGTAATTAGATTTGAAGTTCAATCAGTTTCTCTTTGCATGGTTGTTTTGTTCTTGAATGTTTATGTTTCTTCTCTGATTGATCGCCTAGATTAGGTTTTTGCAAGCTAGGGTTAGTCGCCAAACATCTCCCTGCTTTGGCGCATAAACTTGTCTTCCTTGATCACCTAGTTTAGATCCTTGTTAAGTTGAGGATAGAAGCGAACGCTCGCCTCTCTTTAAAACATCAATTCAACCAGTTAACCTTATAATTGGAGTGTGCCTTTCGTAGGAACCGGTTAGGGTTAATCCACTGCAAGAGTAACTCATAAATCACTAGTAATCGCACCAGTTAATTAAGTCGTTGCGAGAAACGACCGTACCCGGGCGGCTAGTTAATCTTGGTAGTTAGATCGGATAGAGCGAACGTTCGCCAGTCTTAAACCTAAGGGTAAGGAGTTATGGTGGTGTATAGAAATCGATTGAATTAGAATTGAAAACCGCTGGTCTTGTGATTGCCGTTGCCCTGGTAAGCTAAGGGGGATTCAAAATCTAAGTTCGTCTATCTTCTCGTTAGTCAATCTTTTACTTTCCTGTCTTTTATTTTCCTTTGCTTATTAGTTTAGAAGTCGTGGAACTCACACCACGCACCAAGTGTTCAAACCTGAGTAATTTGCCAGCTTCTTTGAGTAGTCGATTAGTAGAAACCCGTGGAATATGATCTACCCTAGCTTCAAAGCTTGGTAGTATTTGATACCGCTAAAACTGCAGCATCAAATTGGCGCCGTTGCCGGGGACTCTTCTAATTGTTTGAAAGAAGAGTTGGTAAATTATTCTTCTACCTTTCCGCCTTACCATTTATTTTCCTCCATATTTTCATGATTTACCTGGGTAGTGTTCTTGAGTTTAATTATGCAGTATTACAGGTGGGATGACCAGTACCAAGGGTGGTACATCAATGAAGCACCATATATTGAAGACTCCCAAGAGATGGATCTACACACTTATGAGCATCAACAATGGATGGCAAGCACTCAAGCCGCGATCGACAACCTCCAATCAATGGACGATGCTGTTGATGCATGGAACGCCGCGCTCAAGCGACTAGGGCAATTGAAGGGAGAAGATGCTCTAGAACATTTCGAAGAAGAGCCTGAAGCTACACACCACCAACAAAATCACCAAGAGGTGTATATACCGGCTCATCAGCATCGACAACATACGACAAGAGTAGAATCCGCCTAGGATGATCTCCTTTCGAAGCTACAAGCTCGTAACATGGTGGATGTCGAGCTCGAGCAACCAAATCCACTAATGGAAGAAGACGCTCAAGAGCCGTACGAAGCTGAACATGACAATCTCACCCATGACTATTGCGAGCCAGAAGCATCGGATGAAGAATCCTTGGCGGTGGCGATTGATGAAGACAAAGAGCCAATCCATCTTGAAGTTGAAGCCGAAGAGGAGCATGAAGAAATCGAGGAGATATCCTCAATAGAGCTTCCACCGAGCCAACCTATAGATCAAGCCAGAGACGAGCACGTGGGGATTGAAGACGTCATGGGTTTGGAAGCATACATACTCGATCCTGATAGACCTCTAGATGATCATAAAGTGGAGAAGATGGAGCTCATTGACCATGCCGCACCATACTACCTATTTCCTCTTCCAGAAGGAGAATTCGAGAAGGACTGGTCATCCAACCAGAACCACGATCTACTGGAACACTACCGGTTACATCACCCTGCTGGAGTGCTACATGGCACTCAACCGCACACCTTGAAGAAGATGATTGACTTCAAGGAACTTCTGAGTTGGGGTCCCTAACAGGTACCGTCTGGCTCACAGACGTTAAACAAGAGCGCTTCGTGGGAGGCAACCCACGGCTGGAGTCTGTTTTTAATTTTTTGTCGAACTTAGTATTTTAGAGTCGGTTCAGGGGAGCCAAAAGTGTCAGTTTGTTATTTTTCGTGTGTAGTTTGTGTGTCATAGAGTCAGTTACAAGTTGATTGAGGTCTTTCCGATTTTTGTGGATTTAAATGTGATTTTCTGAAGTCTGCTGGGTTTGCGAAAATATTTTCAATCGTAGTATTTAAAATTTTCGGCGAATATTCAACCCCATTTTCGGCGAAATCGCCTTTTAGTTTTCACTGAATCTCCCTATTTCATATTTTCGGTCCGAAATTTATAATGTTTTCGGCGAAATTGAACTTGAAAACCAGGCAGTGATTTTAACACTTATTTTCGGCGAAAACACATGGTTACTTTTGGCGAAAACACACTTGAAAAACCGGCAGTGCATTTGAACTAAAATTTTCGGCGAAAACACCCTCTTATTTTCGCCGAAAAAAACAATTTTGAAAACCACCCAATCCTCCACTTAAAGAGAGTCAAAATATTTTCAAAATTCCCCTAACCGTCTTTGTTTGACTTTTATTATGTGTGGATCCGGGACACTTGTCCCGGTATCCTTTTGATCTTTTTGTTGTTTTTGTTTTGTAGGAACTTGAGTAGCTACTCCGCTCCGCTCCGGGCTATCCGTGTTCATCCACTACACCGACCATCACCTTCCAGGTTCTTCGTATCTCTCTACTCTAGATTAGTTCTGTGAGGACACAGAAACGTTTAAGTGCGGGGTAGGATGTTAGAATTTGCCTGATCTTGCTTACTATCTATGATTCTGTGGTTCAAATTTGAAATTTCTCTAGCATAGAATTGCTCAATTCTTGATTTTTGATGTTAAATTGACTTCAATTTTGAACAATGACGTCTAGACTGTTCCACTTAGAACCTGTAACCAACGTGTCAAAATTGATATTAAATGAGTCTAGGTCAGAACAGATCATAAATCACTCTTGTAGTAGAAATTTGAATCAATTAAACTGATTGACTTGTTAATAACAAAGCTCAATAACACCATTCTAAGATGATAAATGTTAGCTTTTTCCATGTTTTTCACTCCATATTTGTTCACCTGTGATTGTGGCTTGAGATTATACGAAAATCCAATTCGAAATCTTGTGTAAAAAGTTATAACTAGCTAGGATCAAATGACTAAATGGTTAAATCAAGTAATCAAGTTGTGCAAATCAATGCTAAGTTCTTTAAAGTGCTGAAATAAAAAAGCTAGGCAAGCCCGACACCTAAGTGAAGTGTTCGGGTTGAGCACTAGCATAAGCACAAATATTGTGAGCTAGGCAGGTCCAACACCTAAGTGAAGTGTTTGGTATCGAGCACTAGTATGCAGTAAATAAATTAAAGGAAGAAGTCGAAACTTGAAATTAATTGTTGTTTAAATCGGTCCTAGCTAGAATATGTAACGTACAGATCTAGAAACGGATGAAGTCGAGTCAATAGCCACGTCACTTTTCCTACCTCCGCGTCCACATCATGGCTAGAGCTTAAAGTCTTTTTTATTAGAATTGGTGTTATCGTAGTCGGTTAATCATGATTAACTGTTTTGCCATGAAATGAGCTTTATTGAAACTACTACTTGAAGTGTGCAGAAAACAGTGAGATCGAAACTTGTTTGGTTGACGTTTTCGCATGTGTAAGTCACCTTTTCTACATGGAACAGTCTAAACCAAATTGTTAGAATTGAATGTCGGTTTAATCTCGTGTCATTTGTGAAATTGAGTGTGTTCTAGTTCAGTTTGCTTGAGGACAAGCAAAAGCTTAAGTGTGGGGTATTGATGACACTCGATTTGGCGTGATTATCAGCATCATTTAAGCGACATTTCCTTGCTTGAAACATGGTTTTAGGGGTAAAATAGCGAATATTCACTCAACTACCCTATTTCCTACCGATTTGGTTACTTTGGCCCTTTTTGGGTCTATTTGATGGTTTTCTAGTGTTTTTGTGAAAGCACAGGTTTTTGCCATCATTTATGTAGCCACGAACGTGTTCAAGAACTCAAGGAGTGAACCAGAATTGAACCAGAGTCAGAACCGAAGATCCAATTGCCCAACAAATATTTTCGCCGAAAAGACTATGAGGATTTCGGCAAAAATACCTTCAGAAACTCACAGGCTGATTTACACTGAAGTTTTTGGCGAAAACTTCTTTGAGTTTTCGCCGAAATTCCTAGAAGAAATCACACAGGGGATTTTAACTAAAGATTTCGCCGAAAATTATTTGATATTTTTGGCGAAAATTCCTTCCAAATCCGGCACTGTATTAGAAACCTAATCATACCTATTTAAATAGAGGCAGCCGACAGACAGAGAGAGACCTGACAATTCATTATTCATAATTTCACAAATCAGACTTTTGAGACTCAGCCGACTCTAGGGTCGATAGATAGAGTTTAGAGAGTTCAAAGATCCGTGGAGAGATCGTGACGCCATCCTTCACCTCGGATAACTCGGAGCTTAAAGTTGAAGATCCAGGAGATTGAAGCTTCGCGGGAGTCGTCAGAATTAGGTTTTTCAGTTCTTATTTGTTCTTCCTCTGTATGATGATCTTCATTGTTGCCTTTGATTCTCTTGTTTATGATATGAGGAACTGAACTTGTAGAGCTTAGATTAGATGAACCCTAAGTGACCCAGGGCTTTAAAGCGGTCACGAATCGGCGGTAATTAGATTCGAAGTTCAATCAGTTTCTCTTTGCATGGTTGTTTTGTTCTTGAATGTTTATGTTTCTTCTCTGATTGATCGCCTAGATTAGGTTTTTGCAAGCTAGGGTTAGTCACCAGACATCTCCCTGCTTTGGCGCATAAACATGTCTTCCTTGATCACCTAGTTTAGATCCTTGTTAAGTTGAGGATAGAAGCGAACGCTCGCCTCTCTTTAAAACATCAATTCAACCATTTAACATTATAATTGGAGTCTGCCTTTCGTAGGAACCGGTTAGGGTTAATCCACTGCAAGAGTAACTCATAAATCACTAGTAATCGCACCAGTTAATTAAGTCATTGCGAGAGGCGACCGTACCCGGGCGGCTAGTTAATCTTGGTAGTTAGATCGGATAGAGCGAACGTTCGCCAGTCTTAAACCTAAGGGTAAGGAGTTATGGTGGTGTATAGAAATCGATTGAATTAGAATTGAAAATCGCTGATCTTGTGATTGTCGTTGCTCTGGTGATCTAAGGGGGATTCGAAATCTAAGTTCGTCTATCTTCTCGTTAGTCAACCCTTTTCTAAGTGTCCCTTACTGTAGGAAATCGTAACTCCTTTACACCAAGTCCTTCCTTAAAATGTGGGGAATTTCTGATGTGCACTTCTTAACGGGATGGGAGGTTGATTCCCACGCAAGAAGGTGTTCCCTATAATACTATGAATTCCTCAAAACTCCCATTAATAGTAGGGAAGCATAATTCCGGGAACCAAAGCATTCACTAATATGCAAAGAGTTACCAATGCAGTTTCTTTATCTTGAGGGAAAGATCACTCAAACGTACCAAGACGTTCCCTAAAATGTAACGATTTATTGGAGAACTCTTCTTCAATGTAGGAAAGTGTAACTCCATCGTACCAAAGCGATCCCTAAAATATCATCGGTTCCCAATGAACATTTTTAAACGAAGGTTATGCTAATTCCCACTCACCAAAGAGTTCCCCATAATACTACGAGTTTCTGATAAACTGCTCTTCACGATAGGGAAGTTTAAATCCCATGAACAAAAGCTTTCCTAAATATACCATGAACACTCTTTTTTTAGAGGGAATGATTACTCCCACGTACCAAGGCATTCCGTAAAATGTAAAGAGTTATAGGTGAAGTGTCATTTACTGTACGAAATTGTAACTCCTTTACACTAAGGCCTTCCCTAAAATGTCAGGAGTTTTTTATGTGCACTTCTTAACGGGAGGGAAGGCCTATTCCCACGGAAGAAGGCGTACTATGAATTCCTCGAAACCCCCATTAATAGTAGGAAAGCGTAATTCCGGTGAACCAAAGAATTTACTAATATGCCAAGAGTTACCAATGCACTTTGTTTATGTAGACGAAAACATCACTCCAACTTACCAAGACGTTCCCTAAAATGTAACAAGTTATTGGTGAACTCTTCTTTAATGTAGGAAAGCGAAACTCCACTATACCAAAGCGATCCCTAGAATGTCAACGGTTCGCAATGAACACTTCTTAAACGAAGGTAAGGCAAATTCTCACTCACCATAAAGTTCCCTATAATACTACGAGTTTCTAAGACACTCCCCTTCATCGTAGGGAAGTGTAACTCCCATGAATAAGGGAATTCCTAAACATAACATAAACACTCTCTTTATCTAGAGGGAAATTTTACTCCCACATACCAAGGCATTCGGTAAAACATAAAGAGTTGTAGGTGAAGTGTCCCTTACTGTAGGAAATCATAACTCCTTTACACCAAGTCCTTCCTTAATATGTGGGGAGTTTCCGACGTGCACTTCTTAACGGGATGGGAGGCTGATTCCCACGCAAGAAGGTGTTCCCTATAAGACTATGATTTCCTCAAAACTCCCATTAATAGTAGGGAAGCATAATTACGGAACCAAAGCATTCACTAATATGCAAAGAGTTACCAATGTAGTTTCTTTATCTTGAGGAAAGATCACTCAAACGTACCAAAACGTTCCCTAAAATGTAACGATTTATTGGAGAACTCTTCTTCAATGTAGGAAAGTGTAACTCCACCGTACCAAAGCGATCCCTAAAATGTCATCGGTTCCCAATGAACATTTCTTAAACGAAGGTTATGCTAATTCCCACTCACCAAAGAGTTCCCCATAATACTACGAGTTTCTGATAAACTCCTCTTCACGATAGGGAAGTTTAAATCCCATGAACAAAAGCTTTCCTAAATATACCATGAACACTCTCTTTTTTTAGAGGGAATGATTACTCCCACGTACCAAGGCATTCCGTAAAATGTAAAGAGTTATAGGTGAAGTGTCATTTACTGTACGAAATTGTAACTCCTTTACACTAAGGCCTTCCCTAAAATGTCAGGAGTTTTTTATGTGCACTTCTTAACGGGAGGGAAGGCCTATTCCCACGGAAGAAGGCGTACTATGAATTCCTCGAAACCCCCATTAATAGTAGGAAAGCGTAATTCGGTGAACCAAAGAATTTACTAATATGCCAAGAGTTACCAATGCACATTGTTTATGTAGACGAAAACATCACTCCAACTTACCAAGACGTTCCCTAAAATGTAACAAGTTATTGGTGAACTCTTCTTTAATGTAGGAAAGCGAAACTCCACTATACCAAAGCGATCCCTAGAATGTCAACGGTTCGCAATGAACACTTCTTAAACGAAGGTAAGGCAAATTCCCACTCACCATAAAGTTCCCTATAATACTACGAGTTTCTAAGACACTCCCCTTCATCGTAGGGAAGTGTAACTCCCATGAATAAGGGAATTCCTAAATATAACATAAACACTCTCTTTATCTAGAGGGAAATTTTACTCCCACATACCAAGGCATTCGGTAAAACATAAAGAGTTGTAGGTGAAGTGTCCCTTACTGTAGGAAATCATAACTCCTTTACACCAAGTCCTTCCTTAATATGTGGGGAGTTTCCGACGTGCACTTCTTAACGGGATGGGAGGCTGATTCCCACGGAAGAAGGGGTTCCCTATAAGACTATGATTTCCTCAAATCTACCATTAATAGTAGGGAAGCGTAATTCCGGTGAACCAAGGCATTCACTAATATGCAAAGAGTTACCAATGCAGTTTCTTTATCTAGAGGGAAAGATCACTCAAACGTACCAAGACGTTCCCTAAAATGTAATGATTTATTGGAGAACTCTTCTTCAATGTAGGAAAGTGTAACTCCACTGTACCAAAGCGATCCCTAAAATGTCGTCGGCTCCCAATGAACATTTCTTAAACGAAGGTTATGCTAATTCCCACTCACCAAAGAGTTCCCTATAATACTACGAGTTTCTGATAAACTCCTCTTCACGATAGGGAAGTTTAATTCCCATGAACAAGGGCATTCCTAAATATACCATGAACACTCTCTTTTTTCTAGAGGGAATCATTACTCCCACGTACCAAGGCATTCCGTAAAATGTAAAGAGTTATAAGTGAAGTGTCATTTACTGTACGAAATTGTAACTCCTTTACACTAAGGCCTTCCCTAAAATGTCAGGAGTTTTTTATGTGCACTTCTTAACAGGAGGGAAGGCCAATTCCCACGGAAGAAGGCGTTCCCTATATTACTATGATATCCTTAAAAGTCCCATTAATAGTAGGAAAGCGTAACTTCGGTGAACCAAAGAATTTGCTAATAGGCCAAGAGTTACCAATGCACTTTGTTTATGTAGACGGAAACATCACTCCAACGTACCAAGATGTTCCCTAAAATGTAATGAGTTATTGGTGAACTCTTCTTTAATGTAGAAAAGCGAAACTCCACTATACCAAAGCGATCCCTAAAATGTCAACGGTTCGCAATGAACACTTCTTAAATGAAGGTAAGGCAAATTCCCACTCACCATAAAGTTCCCTATAATACTATGAGTTTCTAAGAAACTCCCCTTCATCGTAGGGAAGCGTGACTCCCATGAACAAGGGCATTCCTAAATATAACATGAACACTCTCTTTATCTAGAGGGAAACGTTACTCCCACGTACCAAGGCATTCGGTAAAACATAACGAGTTATAGGTGAAGTGTCCCTTACTGTAGGAAATCGTAACTCCTTTACACCAAGTCCTTTTTTAAAATGTGGGGAGCTTCCGATGTGCACTTCTAAACGGGATGGGAGGCTGATTCCCACTCAAGAAGGTATTCCTTATAATATTACGAATTCCTCCAAACTCCCATTAATAGTAGGGAAGCGTAATTCCGGTGAACCAAGGCATTCACTAATATGCAAAGAGTTACCAATGCAGTTTCTTTATCTAGAGGGAAAAATCACTCAAACATACCAAGACGTTCCCTAAAATGTAACGATTTATTGGCGAACTCTTCTTCAATGTAGGAAAGCGTAACTCCACCGTACCAACGCGATCCCTAAAATGTCGTTGGTTCCCAATGAACATTTCTTAAATGAAGGTTATGCTAATTCCCACTCACCAAAGAGTTCCCTATAATACTATGAGTTTCGGATAAACTCCTCTTCACGATAGGGAAGTTTAATTCCATGAACAAGGGCTTTCTTAAATATACCATGAACACTCTCTTTTTTTAGAGGGAATCATTACTCCCCACGTACCAAGGCATTCCGTAAAATGTAAAGAGTTATAGGTGAAGTGTCATTTACTGTACGAAATTGTAAATCCTTTACACTAAGGCCTTCCCTAAAATGTCAGGAGTTTTTTATGTGCACTTCTTAACGGGAGGGAAGGCTAATTCCCTTGGAAGAAGGCGCACTATGAATTCCTCGAAACCCCCATTAATGGTAGGAAAGCGTAATTCTGGTGAACCAAAGAATTTACTAATATGCCAAGAGTTACCAATGCACTTTGTTTATGTAGACGGAAACATCACTCCAACTTACCAAGACGTTCCCTAAAATGTAACGAGTTATTGGTGAACTCTTCTTTAATGTAGGAAAGCAAAAATCCACTATACCAAAGCGATCCCTAGAATGTCAACGGTTCGCAATGAACACTTCTTAAACGAAGGTAAGGCAAATTCCCACTCACCATAAAGTTCCCTATAATACTACGAGTTTCTAAGAAACTCCCCTTCATCGTAGGGAAGCATAACTCCCATGAACAAGGGAATTCCTAAATATAACATGAACACTCTCTTTATCTAGAGGGAAATGTTACTCCCACGTTCCAAGGCATTCGGTAAAACATAATGAGTTATAGGTTAAGTGTCCCTTACTGTAGGAAATCGTAACTCCTTTACACCAAGTCCTTCCTTAAAATGTGGGGAATTTCCGATGTACACTTCTTAACGGGATGGGAGGTTGATTCCCACGCAAGAAGGTGTTCCCTATAATACTATGAATTCCTCAAAACTCCCATTAATAGTAGGGAAGCGTAATTCCGGGAACCAAGGCATTCACTAATATGCAAAGAGTTACCAATGCAGTTTCTTTATCTAGAGGGAAACATCACTCAAACGTACCAAGACGTTCCCTAAAATGTAATGAGTTATTGGTGAACTCTTCTTCAATGTAGGAAAGCGTAACTCCACCGTACCAAAGTGATACCTAAAATGTCATCGGTTTCCAATGAACATTTCTTAAACGAAGGTTATGCTAATTCCCACTCACCAATGAGTTCCCTATAATACTACGAGTTTCTGATAAACTCCTCTTCACGATAGGGAAGTTTAATTCCCATGAACAAGGGCATTCCTAAATATACCATGAACACTCTCTTTTTTTAGAGGGAATCATTACTCCCACGTACCAAGGCATTCCGTAAAATGTAAAGTGTTATAGGTGAAGTGTCATTTACTGTACGAAATTGTAACTCCTTTACACCAAGTCCTTCCTTAAAATGTGGGGAATTTCCAATGTGCACTTCTTAACGGGATGGGAGGCTGATTCCCACGCAAGAAGGTGTTCCCTATAATACTATAAATTCCTCAAAACTCCCATTAATAGTAGGGAAGCGTAATTCCGGGAACCAAGGCATTCACTAATATGCAAAGAGTTACCAACGCAGTATCTTTATCTAGAGGGAAACATCACTCAAACGTACCAAGATGTTCCCTAAAATGTAAAGATTTATTGGCGAAATCTTCTTCAATTTAGGAAAGCATAACTCCACCGTACCAACGCGATCCCTAAAATGTCATTGGTTCCCAATGAACATTTCTTAAATGAAGGTTATGCTAATTCCCACTCACCAAAGAGTTCCCTATAATACTACGAGTTTCTGATAAACTCCTCTTCACGATAGGGAAGTTTAATTCCCATGAACAAGGGCATTCCTAAATATACCATGAACACTCTCTTTTTTCTAGAGGGAATCATTACTCCCACGTACCAAGGCATTCCGTAAAATGTAAAGAGTTATAGGTGAAGTGTCATTTACTGTACGAAATTGTAACTCCTTTACACTAAGGCCTTCCCTAAAATGTCAGGAGTTTTTTATGTGCACTTCTTAACAGGAGGGAAGGCCAATTCCCACGGAAGAAGGCGTTCCCTATATTACTATGATATCCTTAAAAGTCCCATTAATAGTAGGAAAGCGTAACTTCGGTGAACCAAAGAATTTGCTAATAGGCCAAGAGTTACCAATGCACTTTGTTTATGTAGACGGAAACATCACTCCAACGTACCAAGATGTTCCCTAAAATGTAACGAGTTATTGGTGAACTCTTCTTTAATGTAGAAAAGCGAAACTCCACTATACCAAAGCGATCCCTAAAATGTCAACGGTTCGCAATGAACACTTCTTAAATGAAGGTAAGGCAAATTCCCACGCACCATAAAGTTCCCTATAATACTATGAGTTTCTAAGAAACTCCCCTTCATCGTAGGGAAGCGTAACTCCCATGAACAAGGGCATTCCTAAATATAACATGAACACTCTCTTTATCTAGAGGGAAACGTTACTC
>JAVBHU010000202.1:0-32804 GCA_034768395.1 Linum lewisii | reverse complement strand
AAATTTTTAATTTTGGGAAAGGGGAAAACCCCATACCCCAAAAACGATCGTCAATGTTGGTTTCCCTGAACATTTTAATCAAAGTAAGGGGAATTTCCCACTCACAAGAGTTTCTTAATGTAGCAAGTTTCTGCTAAATCCCTTCAATTTGGAAACGTAAGTCCATGAACAAGGCTTTCCCTAATATCTATCACATTCTCTTTATCTAGAGGTAATCAACAATGCCATGTACCTAGGCATGGATAAAAATGTAAGAGTTCTAGGTGAATCTTTTAAATTTGGGGAAAAAGCGTAACCCCACTACCCCAAAGCGATCCCTCAAATGTCGTGGTTGTAAAAACATTTTAAACCAAATGAAAGGGACTAATTCCCCCTCACAATAAGTTCCCCTAAATGCCGAGTTTCCATTTAAACCCCCCTTCACTTTGGGAAAAGGCGAAAATTCCTTTGAACAGTGCATTTTCTAAGATCTATCACCTTTCTTTACTAGAGGGAAATCTAACTGCATGTCCAAGGCATGCTATAAAATGTAAAGAGTTTAGGTGAATTTTTCAATTTTGGGAAAAAGCGAAAAAACTCACTACAAAAAGAGATCCATAAAAATGCCCCCCCCCCCCGTGGGTTCCCAAGGGAACATTTCCCTTTAAAACCGGGAAAGTAAGACAAATTCCCACTCCCAAAAGTTCTTAAAATTTGCAGCGAGTTTCATAATTCCCTTCCGTTGGAAAGCGTAGGCCCCATAAAACAAGGCATTTTTCCTAAGTACTATCAACCATTCTCTTTATTGAGGGATCATAACTGCCATGTCCCCAAGGCTTACTTAAAATGTAAGAGTTTAGGGGAAAATCTTTTCATTTAGGAAAGCGTACTCCCGACCCCCCAAAGCGATCCCTCAAATGTCGTGGGTTCCCATGAACACTTCTTAACCGAAAGTAAGACTAATTGCCATCCAGAAGTTCTCTAAAATGCAACGAGTTTCCACTAAACCCCCCTCAAGTTGGAAAGGTAGTCCCATGAAAAAAGTGCATTCTCCTAAGATACTATCAACTTTCTCTTTTCTAGAGGGAATATAACTGCCATGTACCAAGGTGCTTAAAAGGTAAAGAGTTCAGGTAAAATCTTTTCAATTTTGGGGGAAGCGTAACTCCCATACCCAAAGCAAATCCCTAAAATGTCGTGGGTTCCAATGATACACTTCTTAACCGAAAGCAGACAATTGCCATTGCCCAATAGTTCTTTTTTATGCAGGAGTTTCCACAAAAATCCCCTTCACCGTTGGAAAGGTAAGCCCCTTTGACAAGTGCATTGTCTAAGATACTATCAACATTCTCTTTTTCTGGGAGAGAAACTAACTCCCACTTAAAAGGGGCTTAGTAAAATGTAACGGTTCAGGTGAAGTCTCTTCAATGAAAGAAACCCGGAAAACCCACTACACGAAGCGTCCCGAAATGTTGGGGGTTTTCCAACGAAAACTTCTTAATGAAGTAGGCTATTTGCCACTCGCAAATGGTTCTCTATAATGCAGCGAGTTTCCCCCCAAAAACCCCTTTCACGTTGCAAAGCGTAAGTTCATAAAAAAGGGGCATTCCCTTTACTATGAAATTCTCTTATCTAGAGGGAAATAGTCGAGTAACCAAGGCGTTCGTAAATGTAAACAAGCTCAAATTTGAGTTTCTCAATTTTGGAAGAAAAACCCACTACCCCAAAGCAATCTCAAATATCGTGGGTTACATGAACCTTTTAACAAAAAGGGAAGCTATTGCCAGCTCCCCAAAAAGTTCTCTACAATGCAGGAGATTCCACAAAACCCTTTCCTTCACTTTTGGAACCCGAAAGCCCCATGAACAAGTCCCATTTTAAGAACTATCAAATTCTCTTTAACTAGAGGGAATCATAATGCCATGTACCAGTCATACTATAAAAATAAAGAGTTCTGGTGAAGTCTTCTTCAATGTAGAAAGGTCTCCAACACCAAAACACGCTCAAATGTAATGGTTTCACATAAACCCTTTCTTAACCCGTGAAGCTAATTGCCACTCAAAAAGAGCATAAGGTAGCAAGTTTATGTTTAAAGTCCTTCATGTTGGAAACCTTTTAAATGTCCCATGAAAAGGGTTTTTCCCTAATTACTATCAAATTCTCTTTTAGGGTAATCTAACTGCCAGAACCAAGGCATGCGAAAAAGTTAAAGAGTTTTAGGGTTTTAAAAAAATTTTTCCCCCCCCCAATTTTTTTTTTGGAAAGGTTCCCCAAATACCCCAAAACGATCCTCAAGGGTCGGGGTTTCCCTTGAAACACTTTTAATAAAAAAGAAAGGGTAATTCCCACTCACCACGGTTCTCTATAATGTAGCAAGTTTCTCCCTAAAAACCCCCTTCATAGTTGGAAATGTAAGTCATGAAAAAAGGGCATTCCAATATATATCAACATTCTCTTTATTAGAGGTAACAACACTGCCATGTACCTGGCATGAGATTAAAATGTAAAGATTTTCTAGTGAAATCTTTTCAATGTTGGAAAGGTAACTCCCCCACACAAACGATCCCCCCCAAATGTCGTGGGTTGCTAATAAACACTTCTTAACCAAATTTGGGACTAATTGCCACTCCCCCAAAAAAGTTCTCTATAATGCAGCGAGTTTCCATAAACCCCCCTTCACCGTTGGAAAGCGTAGTCCCAAGGGAACAAGTGAAATCTCAAAGTACTATCAACTTTCCCTTTTATCAAAGGGAAAAAATCTAACTGCATGTCCCAAGGCTTGCTATAAATGTAAAGAGTTAAGGGTGAAAGATTTTCATTGTTGGAAAAGCGTAACTCCACTACCCAAAGAGATCCATCAAAGGGCGTGGGTTCCCAATGAACACTTCCCTTACGAAGTAAGATAATTGCCACTCACCAATAAGTTTCTAAAATGCAGCGATTTCCAAAAACCCCCTTCCCCTTTGGAAAAAGGGTAAGTCCAATGAACAGGATTTCTAAGTACTATCAACATTTTTTATCTAGGGGAATCAAACTCCCATGTACCAGGATCTAAAAAATGAAGGTTCAGGTGAAATTTTTAAATTTGGAAAGCGTACTCCATACACCAAGGACCCCTAAAATGTCGGGGTTTCCCTGCACTTTTAACCAAAGTAAGCTATTGCCCTCACGGTTTTAAATGAACATTTTCCCCAAAAAAACCCCCCTTCCATTGGGGAACTAAGTCCCAGAACAAGGCATTCCAAAAATATATCAACTTTCTTTATCGGGGGGAATCATAACTCCAGTACCAAGGAGTATAAAAGAAAAGATTCTGGGGAAAATCTTTTAAATGTTGGAAAGGGTATCCCTACACCAAACGACCCAAATGTTTTTTTCCCTGAACCTTTTAAACCAAAAGAAGGGTAATTGCCATACAATATTTTTTTAATAGCAGTTTCCTAAATCCCTTAACCGTTGGAAACGAAGCCCATGAACAAGGCATTCCCAAAATACTTCAACATTCCTTTTTGGGGGAAATAATCCATTCCAAGGCTTTTCTAAAATGTAAGATTCGGGGTAAAATTTTTCATGGAAAAGCGTAACTCCCACCAAAGCGATCCCTAAAGTTGGGTTCCCAAAAAACCCTTTTAAAAAAAGAAAGCTATTGCCCCCCCCAATAGTTTTTAAGACGGTTTCCCTAAACTCCCTTCCCCTTTGGGAAAGCGAAAGCCTAACGGGCTTTCCCTATACTATAATTTTTTATCTAGAGGGAACAAAATCCGTCCGGCTGTTAAAATAAAATTTAAAAAATCTTTTCTGTGGAAACTCCCCCCCCCAAACACCCTAAAATTTTGGGGTTCCATAAACATTTTAACAAAGAAGAATTGGGCCACCCCCAAATAGTTTTTAATGAGCGTTTCCAAAATCCCCTTCCCTTAACAAAAGCCCTGAACAAGGTTTTTCCCAAAATTAAATTCTTTTTTAAAGGAAATAACTCCATTCCAGGGAAAAAATGAAAAGTTCGGGAAATTTTTCTGGGAAAAAGCAAACCCATCCCCAAAACCCCTAAAATGTCGGGGCCCAAACCCTTTTTTTTTCCAAAAGATTTCCCCTCACCAATGGTTTTTTAAAAGGCGTTTTTTTTCCCCCCCCTTTTTCCGTAACCTAAAAAACTTCCCTAAAAACTATCAAATTTTCTTTACTGAGGAACTCCCTGCCCAAAGGCCAAAAAATTAAAAGGTTTTGGGGGAAATTTTTTCATGTTGGAAAGGTACTCCCAAAAAACATCCTAAATGTCGGGGGCCCCATGAAACTTCTTAAAAAAAAAAAGGGGTTTGCCCCCCTATTTTCCTATAATGACAGCCCCCAAAACCCCTTTCCTTTAAACAAAACCCCTGAAAAGGCTTTTAAAATTCAAATTTCTTTATCAAAGGTTTTAATCCATGTCCCAAGGCACTTAAAAGTAAAAGATTCTAGGTAATTCTTTTAATTTAAAAGGGTAACTCCCCCAAACCCCCCAAAGGGGGTTAAAAAATGAAACCCCCAACATTCTTAAAAAAAAGAAAGGGCAAATTGCCATCACCAAAAATTTTTTCCTGTAAAACGAGTTCCTCCTCCCTTCACCCTTAAACCTTTAGTCCCCCCCCCCAAGTGCATTCCCTAAGTTTATATCAACATTCTCTTTTCAAGAGGATCATAACTCCCATTACCAAGGCATGTATAATGTAAAGAGTTCTGGTGAAATCTTTTCATGTTGGAAAGGTTACCCCCTACCCCAACGTCCTCAAATGTCTTTTTCCCCCATGAACACTTCTTAACAAAAAAAAAGGGTTAATTGCACTCACCAAATTTCTCTTATGAGCAAGTTTCCTACCCTCCCTCAAGTGGAAACGTAACCCCCATGAAAAGGGCATTCCCTAAAATACTATCAACATTCTCTATCTCTCGCCGTAATCCTAACAGCCAAGTACCCCAATGCCTGTTGCTAAAATGTACAACGATTATAGGTTAAATCTTTTCCCTGTTGTGACAAGGCTAACACCACTCCACAACACGATCGCTCCCATGTCAAGGATCCCATGACCACTTCATACTCCAACGTACGGCTCCATGCCCTCCCCATGCGTTTTATATCATGTAGCAAGTTTTGCTCACAGTCCTCTACCGTTGATCAGTCAGACCATGAACACCGGCATTCCTAATCTACTCTCAACATTACAATTTATCTAGAGGTAATCTAAGCTCCCAGTCCCCAAGGCTACAATACCAGTCACAGAGTTCTAGGTGACACTCTTTACAATGTTGGGAAAGCGTAACTCACTCTCACCAAAGCGATCCTTCAAATGTCCTGGTTTCCCCATGAACCTTCATACTCCAAAGTAAGGCTAATTGCCCACACCCAATGAGTAACTAACATCAGCGCGTTTCCACCTACCCTTCCTACACCGTTCGAACAGGCGTAAGTCCCATGCACCAATTGCAAACACTAAGATACTCATCAACATTCTCTTATCTAGAGGGGACTCATAACTGCCAAGTACCCAACGGCTGTGACTAACATGTCGCAATTTCGGTTAATCTTTTCAATGTCTGGAACGCCTTCCTTCATCCACCCCACGATCGGCTGACATGTCATTGGCTCCCCATGAACACTTCTTAATCCAACCGAACGGCTAATTGCCACTCCCCCACAGTGTTTTCAATAATGTAGCAAGATTATCTTGCTACAGTCCTACTTCACAGTTGGATATGTCCAGCTCCCATGAACAAAGGCATTCCTATATACTTTCCACATTCTCTTTACTAGAGGTACTCATAACTGCCATGTACCAAGGCATGCGATTAAAACTGTACCAGAATCTAGGTGACTCTTTTCAATGATGGATAAGCGTTAATCCACTACCCCAAAGCGGACTCACTCAAATGTCGTGGGTTCCACTGCCCACTTCTTCCCCCGAAAGTACAAGACTCAAACCTGACTTCACCATAAGTACTCTAACATGCCGCGAGTTTCCACTACCCTCCCCTTCCTCAATATACAAGGCGACAGTCCCGCTGAACACAAGAGCCTACTCTACGCATACTATCCACATTCTCTTTATCTAGAGGGAATCAAACTGCCATGTTACACAGGCATACTATAAAATGTAAAGTGTTCTAGGTGAAATCTTGTCCTGTTGGAAATCGACCTCCACACCACCCCAGCGAACCATTCCCATGTCATGGTTTCCCATGAACCCTTTTCCTCCCCACCGTAAGGCTCATAGCCACTCACCATGCGTTCTCTCTCCTGTAAGCAAGTTTTTGCTCCCGTTTCACAGTTGAAACCGTACGTCCCAAGAACCCGGGCCATTCCCTCCTATGTATCAACATTCTCTTTATCTAGAGGTCTCATAACTCCCATGTACCAAGGCTTGTTGATACAAAGTTACCCGCGTTCTCGGTGAACTTCTTTTCCCTGATGGAACGCGTCCCTCTATCCCCACAATGAACGCTCAAATGTCATGGTTTCCCCCTGAACACTTCTTAATCAAAGAACGTTAATTGCACCTCCCCACCGCGTTCTCTCTAAATGTAGCCAAGTTTTAGCTAACATCCCCATCACAGTAGGGAACTCGTAACGTCCCTGCCCCGGGCATATCCCTAATAAAACTCCTCAACCATTACTATCTTAGCGACATCAAAATGCCCTGTACCCCGTCCTGTGCTATCCCATGTCACCGAATTTTTAGGTTAAACTTATCCAAGATGGACGCCTAACTCCACTCCACAACGATCGCTCACGATGTCCTGGATCCCCGAAGACCATTCTAAATACCCCCGACCCGGCTAATTGCCATCACCCCTGAGTATATACTAAACTGTCGCAAGATTCTGTCCAGTACCTCATCACCCAGTAGGAACTCGTAAGCCCCTGACAAGGCATTCCCTAATTATCCTATACAACATTCATCTATAATCTCGCGTAATCCTAGCTACCATGTACAAGGCTGCGATAAAATGCAGCCTTTAGGTGATACTATCCATTACCATGATGGACAGCGTAAACTCCATCCCCCCCCAGCGGTCCCCGCAAAGTCGTGGGATCCATGAACACTTCTTACACTTGAACGCCAGCCTCATAGCCCACACTCATCCATAGTTCTCAATCATTGCCGCGGATTTCCCTCAACTTACCCATCACCGATCGCACCGCGGTCAGTCCAGACCACGAGCAATCCTCTACGCATACTCTAACATACTCTAACTCATAGCGGGAATCCATCCCTGCCTATCCCAAGGCATGTGCAAAAATGTAAACGACTTTTAGGTTACATCTATTACCCAGTTGGAAAGGCATCACTCAATCCCCAAACGATCGCTAGCCTGACCTGGCTCCCCTGAACCCTTCATCATCAAAGTAAAGGCTCCTTGCCACCCCCTGGGAGATTTCTCATACTGTATAGCACGTATTAGCACTACTTCTCAACCTCGTTGGATACAGTGCCGTCCCATGACAAAAGGCATCCCTAATATACTATCACCCTTCTCTATTCTCACGAGGTCAACATCTCCAAGTACACGGCCTTCGCTACCATGTCACCGCCTATACGGTGCAATCATATTCCCTGAAGGACCGCGTCACCTCCCCCCCCCCAGGCTCCCTCCCATGTCGTGGGTTCCCATGACCCCTACTTAACCCGACCGACGCTAAATGCCTTCTCACACTAAAGTACTCTATACATGCAGCGTGTTTCACTAAACTCCCCATTCCTCATTTGACACAGCGTACGTCCCATGACACCCGTGCATATCTTACGATCCTATCCCCATTCCTTTAACATCGCGGGGCTGAATTCAATAAAAGGCCTGACCCACGGCCATACTATTAAAAAATGATCACGCGTCACGGTTGCAATCTTTTCAATGTTGGAAAGCGTTAAACTCCACTCCACCCCCGCGAATCCTTCCCCATGTCCTGGTTATCCCGATGCCCCACCTATATACTCCCAGTAAGGATAACATGCCACTCACCAAAGAGTTATCTCTATAATGTAGACGTTTCTGCTAACGTCCCCATCACAGTTGGACACGTCAGTCCCAAGCACCCAGGGCCTTCCTCGACATCGTTCCCACCTTCACTTTCTCTAGACAGTCCTACCTACCAGCCATCAGTACCCAAGGCATGTGATAAAATGTAAAAGAGTTCTCGGTGAAACATTTCAAGTTGGACAGCGTAACTTCCACTCCACCAACCCGATCGCTCCATGATCATGGTTACCCCTGGCAACTTCTAAATCAAAAGAACGTGGGCCTTGCCCATCACCCGATGTACACTATACTGTCGCCAGTTTACATGCTACAAATCCCCTATCCCCGGATGGCACTCGTAAGTCCCAAAGAACAAGGGCACTTCCCTATATCGTCTCACCCTTTCTATATCTAGAAGTACTCATATCTGCCCAGACCCCAGGCATGTGCACCCATGTCACCGGCCATATATGTTCACTCTTTTCCAAGTTGGAAAGCTAACCTCCATACCCCAAATCGCTCCACCATGTCGTTGGAACCCACTGACCCCTTCTTAAACCGAAAGTAAGACACCTAGCCATCTCACCAATAAGTTCTCTTAATGCAGCCCGTTTCCACTAACTCCCCTTCACCAATTTAAAAGCGTAAGTCCGATGAACAAGTGCATTCTCTAAGTTACTAACAACCTTTCTTAAATCTCGAGGGATCCTACCTACCCTATCCCAGGCATGCTCTAACTCACCATGTAACGAGTTCTAGGTGAAAACTTTTAATGTTGGAAAGCGGTAAAACCCAGTACACAAAGCGACCCTCGAATGTCGTGGGATCCCAATGCAACCCATTATACCTGAAAGCAAGACTTAATTGCCACTCATCAATAAGTTTCTCTATAATGCGCGCTGATTCCACTAAACACCTTCCCTCTCACCGTTGGAAAGGATTATCCCCTGACCCAGTGCCTATCACCACAGTTCTTCCCCATTCTCCTTTATCTAGAGGAAATCCTAACTGCCATGTCCCAAGGCATACTCTAACCAAGGTGCAATCTTTAATCCATGTTGGACAGCGTAACCTTCCACTACACCAAAGCGATCCTTCAAATGTCATGGTTTTCCATGAACACTTCTTACTCACACCCGACACAGGCTCATTTCAACACACCAATGAAGTTCTCTCTCATGAAGCCACGTTTCATGCTAAAATTCCCTTCACAGTTGGAAACCGTTACACGTCCATGAACAAGGGCATTCCCTAGTATCAACATTTCTCTTTATCTAGCATTACTCCTACTGCCAAGTTACCACGCATGTGCTTCAAAGTAAAAGCCTTTTAGGGTTAAATCTTTCAATGATGGCACGCATCACTCCACTACCCCAAACGATCGCTCAAATGTCGGCTCCCCATGACCATTCTTCATCCCCAGTAAGGCTCCTTGCCACTCCCCACTGAGTTTTCTATATGAGCACGTTTCTGCAAAGTCCATCTTCCCAGTTGGATATCGTCCTTTCCCATGACCCACAGGCATTCCCTCTCTCCTATACCCCCTTCTCTTTATTAGAGGTAAATCATCGCTCCATGATCCCCGGCCAGCGCACCAATGTACAGGAATCTAGGTGAAAACTGTACAATGTTGGGAACGGCGTCCCACCCCAACCCCCCGCCGCACCCTCGACAGTGTGGTATATCCGCAAGACCCCTAATCACCTATTGCCCGCAAGCCATCCTAGCCATACCACCATCGTCACTCCTAGCAGCTGAGATTTCCCCCTACACCTACCAACAACGATGACCGCGAACAGTTCCCTGAACCCGTGCCATCACAAAGCTTCACTCCACCATCACATACACACGAGGGCAACATCCCTGATGTCCCAGGCTGTGATAAAATGTCCGACATATTCGGTTAAATACTTATCCTGTTAGATAAGCATCCACTCCCTCCCCCCCCCCGCTCGCAGAAATGTCATGGCTCCCCAGACCCCTTTCTTCACCACAGTCAGGCTAAATTGCACCTCCCCCTGCGAATATCATCACAATAACGGCCGATTCGCACCCGACACTTCCCCGATAAGGCTAACGTCCCGTCCCCGCCACACAGGCATCCTCCATCTACTATACCCCCTTCTCTAACCAATCGCGGAACTCAACCCTCCCCATCTCCCACCGGCAAGCGCCACCCCTGTACCAGCATTACAGGAGAACTCTTTTCCCTGTTGGCCGGCGTACCACATCCTACTCCGCTCACCCTCCCTAGTCGTGTGATCCCCACATGCCCCTTCAACCGCCAAGATAACCGACTCTTGCCATCACCAATAGTTCTCAATAATGCAGCACAAGTTTCACTAAACTCCCCTTCACCCTATTAACCACGCGTCAGTCCCGATAGCAACCAGAGCCCATCTCTAAGATCTCTCCCCCTTTCCAATCACATAGGCGGGCATTCTATCCAGCCCTTCAACGCCCGGCCTGCTATAAACTAGTCACCGAGAACTATGAGAACCATATACAATAACCCCAGTTGGGCACAGCGAAACCCCCCTACCCCCCCCCCTCGCTCCCCACGCCTAGTCGAGGGATCCCCAAGCCCAAAACCCATGCCCGCCCGCCACATTGCCCACACCCACACACAGTTCTCAATCATGCGAGCGATTTCCCCATACCCATCCCCACACCGTTGGAAAGCGTACAGTCCCCTGAACAAGTGCCTACACACCGAAACACACCCCCTAACAATACATACTCGCGGGCCCAATACCACTGCATGAACCCCGGCCCCACCACACTCCCCATGTAGACACTCTAAACCCATAATAATGCCCGGACACACCCCCACCCCCCCCCCAGCGGCACATATACAGTCCTGGAGTTATCCAAGACCCAACTACCAGCCACAGTACGGCTACTTATCACACCCCCCACTGCTGTATCCACAACAGATACGCCAAGATTCAGCATACACACCCACATACAGATTGGCACCGTTAAGACCCGATGAACAAGTGACATCCCACCAATCGACACCCCCTAATCTATAAATCACGCGGAAATTACCCAAACTTCCTGAAACCCCTGCAGTGCACCACTGTCAAAGCGTATCTAGGTGAAATACATAACAATAGTTGGCCAGGTACCTCCCCAACCCCCCCGCACGCTCCAATGTCATGGATACCATGCCACTTAACAACCACCGACAGGGTCAAGCCATACACCAGTACTACTAATGTATAAGCCCGATTACTGGTACAACACCCCTTCCACCGATGAAAACGTACGGACCCGGGATAACAAAGGACCATCCCTACTAACCACATAACCTATCCCTAAAACACGCGGTCCATCATCCCTGCCAATTTACCCAGGAAGTTGAAAAACTGTAAAGCCTTGGTCGAGATTACATCTTATTCAATGAAGGGCACGCCTCCCACCCACCACCAAACCGCTGTCCATAAAGGCTCCCACATGCAACACTTCATAAACAACAGTCCGGCTCCAAATCCCCACCCAAGAGTATCACAAAATGTCGCCAGGTTTCATGCCCAAACGTCCCTCTCACGGATTGGCATGAAAGACCCATGAACCAGGCCATTCCCTAACACAACCAAATCCCCATTCTCTTTATATAGAGGTTTATCCATCCCTACCCAAGATCCCCAGCCATGCGAATAACCCCTAGAGACGGAACTTAAGGTGACATACTTTATTATCCTGATGGCACCCGTACCACCACTACACACAGCGAACCCTCAAAAGGTCGTGGGTTCCCAAGCCACCCATTACCCATTCCCGAAGTAAGCCTAATTAGCCACTCACCAATAATGATCTCTATAAAGTCGCGCGTTTCCACTACATCCCCATCCCCCTTTTCCAAGGTCAGATCATGAACAAGTGCAACTCACCCATCAAGTCCCCCATCTCATACACTAGGGGGCAACCCCCACTTCATATACCAAGGCAGCTATAAAAAAGTACCCGAGTACTCGAGAGAAACTCTATTTCACTGTTGGCAAAGCGTAACCCCCTACACCAAAGCGATCCCTACGAATGTCGTGGGTTTCCCCCCAAAATGCCCACTTCTTAATGGACCGCACGCCTACATGCCTCTCACTAAGATCACAATACAGCAGCGCGTTTCACTACCATCCCATCACGTTGGCCAGCGATCCAGTCCTGGCATCACACGAGCATTCTCAAAGCTACACATACAACATTTTTTATCTAGGAGGGAATCATAACTGCCATGCTACCACGGCCTGTGATAAACTGTAACGAATTTTAGGTCCACACTTATCCATGAAGGCCCGCCAAATCCCCTCCACCCCCCCTGATCGCTGGAACTGCCTAGGATCCCATGACCACTACTTAATCAAAAGTAAAGTCTAATGCCAACTCCCCAATGAGTTTTCTTTACTGTAGGAAGTTTCTGCCTACAGTCCTATTACACAGTTGGGCCAAACGAAAGTCCCATGAACAAAGCATTCCCTAATCTACTATCAACAATCTCTATATGTCGAGGGAATTCCTCCTACATGATCCCACGGCCTGCCTCCAATGTCCAGAAAACACGGTAGCCTCAATTCAATTTAGGAAGCGTTCCACTCCACCAAATCGATCCCTCAATGTCGTGGGTTCCCAATAGAACCTTCATAAACGCCCGTCAGACTCCTAGCCACTCACCACTCCGATATCTTCACCTGCGCCAGTTACCACACCCCTCCCCTTCCCCATTCCCCGCTATAAGTCCATGACGGCCTTCTTCGCTACTATCAACATTCACTTAATCTAGAGGGAAACCTACCCGCCAGTATACCCCGGCATGCTAAACCATGTCACGAGTATCTCGGTGAAATTCTTTTCCATGAGCACAGGCGGACCCACCCCTCCCCCACAGCGATCCTACACAGATCAAGGATTTATCCCATGCCACTTCGTTAATCACCCGTCAGGATTATCATTACAACTCACCCTGAGTTCTCTATATGTAGCCAGTTTTGCAAAAAACCCTTCACAGTTTGGAAACGTACCGACCAGACCCCGGGACTTCCCCTAGTATCAACATTTTATTATCTAGGAAGGTAATCATAACTGCCCTGTACAAGGCCTGTGATACTTGCTACAGGAATTTTAGGTAAAGCTTTTACAATGTAAGGCCACAGCCAACTCCCTACCCCACAACGATCGCTCACTGTCATGGATCCCCATATGAACATTCTTAATCCCCAAGTAAGGCAACTTAGCCACTCCCCCACTGAGATATTCATCAAAGGTAGCACGTTTACATGCTAAAGTCCTGCATATCCCAGAAGGCTTCTCGTATCAGACCCAAGAACAAAGGCAACCCTAAAATACTATTCACATTCTCTTTAATCGCGTACCTCCTCTTATCACCATGTCCCCCTGCAAGCGGATAAATGAACCGTCATCTAGGTATGCCCACAATTACCAGATTGGCCCGGACTCCACTACCCCCACGCGATCCCACGAAAGAGAGGGTTCCAAGACCCTTTCTTCCCTGACCGCAAGACTAATTGCCACCATCAATAAGTTCTCTATAATGCAGCGCGAATCCCATCCACCTACAACCCACGAAGGAAAGCGTAATTACCTGACCACGAGCCTACTCACGAACACTCCACTTCACATTCTCACGCGGGCTCACCTGCCCTTTCCCAATGCATGTGATACACTGTAACGCCTTTAGTTCCCACATATCCATGTTGGAAGCAAAACTCCCTCCACCCCCCCGCACGTGGAAAAGTCAGGTCCCCCAGCCCCCCATCTACTCCCCAGTAAGGCTAATTGGCCCACCCCCCAGAGATATCTCTCCAGACGGCAGAAATTGCTCAGTCCTAACCAGGAATGATCACGAAAGTCCACGCCAACGGCCTTCCCTAATATACTCTCAACATTTCTTCTTATTCGAGTTAAATCATACTCCTGTACCAAGGCATGCGATCCCAAGAAAGAAATATGGTAAGCACTCATATACCCCAGAAGGACAGCTTAACCTCCCAACACATATTCAAAGCGCACCCTCAAATGCGTGGGTTCCCACTGGCACCCATATCATCACCGAAAGAAAGCCTTAATTGCCACTCACAAAAGTTCACAATCATTTGCCGCCCGATTCCCCCCATCCCTCCATACCACCCAAATACCAAGCGACAGTCCCTTCATGACCACGTGCCTTTCTAAGATACTATCAACATTCTCTTTATCTAGAGGGAATCCTCACATAGCCAAAACCACAGGCATGCTAATAAAACTGTAAAGATATTAGGAGACTCTATTCCATGAAGGACCGCGTCCCCCAAACCCCCACGGCTACTCGACTGTCGTTGGGTTCCCAAGTACCCTATTTAATGCAAGCAAGACTAAATGCACACCCTCCCATCAGTTACTATATACCATGCAGAGGAGATACCACCTCACCTCCCCAACACGAAGGTCCGGTCAGTCCCTGAACCGTGCAATACTTCATAATAATTAAATCACCTTATATCACTATCTCAAGCGGGCCTCTAAAGCCCGAACCAAGGCCCTCCTCTCACCATCGGAAGACCACTATTTACCATAATGCCCGCGTAACTCCACTCTCCCCCAGCGATCCTTCAATGTTCATGGGTTTTCCCATGCCACAACAATCTCCCCGTCCGGGCTCCATAAACATCCCCACTGAGGAACTATCACTACAGTACGCCAGAATCTGCTTACCATCCCCCATACCAGATGGCCCCCGGAACGTCCCCAGACCGGGCAAACCCTCCTATTAGTATCACCAATCTCATAATCTCGAGGTCAATACAAACAACCTGTACAAGGCATGTGAATAAAAATTTACAGCGATACATGGTGCCCTCTTACACAGATGGACCGCGAACACCCCTACCCCCCACGCGATCGGCACAACAGTCATGGTTTACCCCAGCCCACTACATCATCCCCCGTAAGGGTAATTGCCAATCCCAACGAGGATCTCATTCCTGACGCCCTAATCAATGCTCAAAACCCCAACCCCGTTGGCCCTCGTCGAGGTATCCCCTAGAACCCCGGCCAACCCTAAAATACTATCAACTTCATTTCACACGCGGACCTCCCACTGCCCTTACCCACGGCATGAGATACCCTGTCCCGCCTATTAGGTAAAATCTTTACAATGTTGGACACCGCCTCCCACCCCACACCCCAACGAACGTCCCTGTCATGGCATCCATGCACCACTACCTCTTATCATAACAGTCAGGCCACATATCCCCAGCACCATGAGTCGTATAACTCTCAAGTCGCCCGAATACAGGCCTTCCCGACAAACCCCGTTGGATCTCGATCCTTCCTGCACCCCGGCTACCCTACTATACAAACTATATCCCCCTACTTATATCTAGCGGTCTCATCCACTAACATGTACCAAGCCATGCGAACCAATGTGCACGCATTTCGGTGGCCTCTCTAATACAATGTTGTACACCTTAACTCCACTACCCCAAAGCGATCCCCTCAAATGACGAGGGGATCCCAAGAACACTTACTACCCCGCCGTAGCCACTAGGCCCCTATCCCCCACCGAACTCAAAACTAGCAGCGAGATATCCACTACCTCCACTACCCCCCCTATTCCAGCGTCAGTCCCCAAGAACCAAGAAGCCTATACATCTCAACATACTAACAACCTTTCTCTTATCTAGCGGGAAATACAAACTGCACACTACCAAGGCATGCTATAAAATTGTAAGAGATCTCGGTAGAATCTTTTCATCAGTTTGGAAAGCGTAACCCCACTACACAACGCGATCCCTCGAATGTCGTGGGGTTCCTACAGCACCCTACATACACACAGACCGTCCGACTAAATTGCCACTCAATCCCTCCGTTACTAAAATGCAGCGCGTAACCACCACACATTCCATACACCGTTGGACGCGTTAGCGTATACCCGGGATGAACAAGTGCGATTCACTAAGATCCACTTTATCTCAAATTCTCATTATCTAGAGGGCATCATAACTGCCATGTTCCCCGATCCAGAGTAAAATGACACGCAATTTTTAGGTTTCCCACTTATCAATGTTGGGGCCCGCAAACCTCACTCCCCCCCCATGATCGCAGACTGTCTTGGATTCCCCTGAGACCCAACAATCCTCCCCCCGTACGTCAAATTGCCACTCACAATGAGTTTTCTCTAATGTGGAAGTTTCAGCAAAGTCCTCATCCCCGTTGGCACTCGATCAGTCCCAATGAACACAGGCCACCTCTACTTAACTATCAACATACTCTATATGTAGAGGGTAATCCTAACTACCTGACCAAGGCCATGCCCCTACAAAGACCGACATTACGGTGCAATCAAATCAAGAAGGCACGGACCCACCCCTACCCCCCCATCCGCACCACACTAGACTGAGGGATCCCAATGCCCCCCTTATACCCGCACGTACGGATAATTGCCACACACACAATCAGTAATCTCTCATCCAGCGCCGAATCCCCTCCACCACCCAATACCCCCAAATACCCGTATACAAGTCCCCAGCCACCAGAGCCTACTCACGCTAATCTCCCTTACACTTTCTATGCGGGGACACCTACTGCCATACCCCAGGATGCACACCCAAGACACGCGTAATCGGAGAAAACTTAACCCTTATTGGACAAGCGTACCTCCCCTACACCACCGCGATCCTAACAAATGATCAAGGAAATCCCTGAACATTCTACCTCAACCGACAGGCCCAAACACTCCCAAGAGATCTCTAAAATGTATCAGCAAGCTTTCAGCTAAATCCCCTCTTCCCAGTTGGAAAACCGTCCGTCCCAGACCCAGGGGAAAACTAGATCTCAACATTCTCATTATATCTAGCCGAAACCACACTAGCCCAAGTACCAAGGCATGTGATACATGTAAAGAAATTTCGGTTCAATCTAATACACTGTTGGAAAAGCCAGCAACCACTCCCCAACCACCCCCAGAAGCATCACTGTCCAGGCACCCCCATGTACACAATACTCCCACGACAGGCTAATTGCCATCCCCCTGCGAAATTCTATCCTGTAGACGATATCAGCACACCGACCTACACACCGTGGCACAGTCAGATCCCCAGCCCCACGGCATCCCTATACTCCTAACCCTTCTCTTTAATCTCGCGGTACACAAGGCATACCAAGTCCCCGGAAGCGAATAATCTGTCAAGCATACTAGGAGAACTCTTTTCCCTGTAGGAAGGACCCTCAACCCCAAAGGATCCTACGCCTGACGTGTGGATCCCCCTGAACACTTCTTACCTGAACGCCCGCCTCCATGCCCACTCATCAATAAGTTCTTATTACAAGCAGGTATTACCCCATCCCATCCAACTCGTAGGTCCCGGTTAATTACCCTGCCCACGTCTGCTTACTCCGCTAAACTCCACTTCTCTTATCCTTAGCGGGACTCCACACCTAGCCCTGATCCCCCGGCCTGTGCACCCCAGACCCGACTTTTGGTACCCTCTTATCCAGTTGGGAAAAGCAACCTCCCTCACCCCACGGACGCAGCCATGACAGGCACCCATGACCACTTCTACTCCCCCGATCCGGGTACCTTGCCACCCCACGGCGTATTATCTATCCTGATATCGGGACGTTACTGTAAAGACCTCTTCACCGTAGGGCACTCGGTCAGACCCCCGGCCCCCTGCCCAACCAAATAATACTACACCCCAAACACATTATCACGCGAGTAAACCACCCCATCCCCTGTCCCAGCAAGCGAAAGAATCCACATGTCTAGTCCATAAGGTGACCATACATAACCCAGAGGAACGGACACCTCCCTATTACTCAGCGCACCCTCCCAGTACGAGGGAACCCATGCACACTATCTTCCCGACAAGTATAAGCCTACCAAGCCACTCACCCCTCCGTTCTCAATAATGCCGCCAGTTTCCCCTCACCACCAACCCCCAAAACCCCACGCGTAAGTCCCTCAGCCCAAGTGCCTTCTCTAACGAAACTAATCAACCAATAACAATATATACGCGGGCAACCTCCCATGCCATAAACCAAGCATGCTATAAAATGTAAGAGTTCAAGGTGAAATCTTATACAAGTAGGACCTGCTATACCCCCAACACCCATCTGAACCCTCGACAGACGAGGGTACCCAAGACCCTTCAATCCCTGACCGCCAGCCCATCCAAGCCCTCATCCAACAGATCACAATAAAGCCCGAGAGGATTCCCCAACCCTCCCCCACAACACGATGGCCACGGATACAACGTCCCAGCCCCGAGCAATCACTCCGCTTACAAACCCCATACTCTTTATCACGGGGAACTCAACCCAGCCAAGTACCCCGGGGCCACCCTCATACACCACGGTGCACTCAAAACCACATCAAGACCCGGTCCCACCCCTCACCCCCGCGCACCCTACACCTGACAAGGATTTCCCAAGCACCATATATCAATCACCGACCGGCTACTTATCACCACACCCTGAAGAACTCTGATACAAGACGCCAGTTTCTGCTCCCCATCCCCAACTCAGTAGTGCACACGTAAGTCCATGAACCAGGGACAATCCCTAATATCGATCTCACCATTCTCTTTCTCTAGAAGGCAATCATAACTTCATGTACCAAGGCATGTGCTACAATGTAAGAGTACAAGGGTGAAATCTTTTATTTCATGTTGGACGCGACACCACCCCCACCCCAACCGCACGCACACTGTCATGTTTCCCCGAACAGCCCCTTATCCTCCCAAAGACGGGTCCATGCCACCTCCCCCACGAGTACACTCACAAGTCGCACGTTATGTACAACTCCTTCACGTAGGCCCTGAACCGACCCCTGACCCCGGCCCTACCCTAATCTAATATCCCCCAACTTTTCAACGAGGTCATCATCCCTGCAATAACCCCGGCCTTAGGACCCCATGTAAAGATATATTCGGTACAACATATACCCCATGTTGGGCCTTGCCAACCTCACAACCCACACACGGGAGTCGCTCAAATGTCTGGATACCCCAGCACTTCTAAAACACCATTAAGGCTACATTGCCACTCACCACTGATTTATCTACTGTAGCCTTATACAGCACCCGTCATCATCACCGATGGCAATGTCAGACCCAAGCACCCAAGGCATTCCCTAATATACTCTCAACGATTCTCATTTATCTAGAGTTAACTCATAACTACCATTCCCAAGACCTGCGATAAAAATGTGAAGAATTCAAGGTGACAATCTTTACCCTGTAGGCACCGACCACTCCACACCCCCCCCCGCGCACCCTCCACCATGTGTGGGATCCCAATGAACACTTTCTTAACGAAGAAAGACACACTATGCCCCCCACCCCACCATAAGAAACTATCACACCTTGCCGCGCGTTACCACACCCCACCCCACTTTCACCCTTAAATCACAGCGACGCCCCAGACCCATGACCACGAGAATTCTCTACCTCCTACCTACTCAACAAATAAACCAATCGGTCCACCCCCATCCATCACCCCAGGTCCATCACACACACAGACACACGTACTCGCGTTCAATCTTTTCAATGTTGGAGCGTAAACCCCACCACCCCAAATCGCTCCCTCGACTGTCGTGGGTTCCTAATGACCACTATCATACTGGAAAGCAAGAGACTCAATTGCCCCTCAATCAATAAGTTCTCTATCTGCTAGCGAGGTATCCACCACTCACCTTCCCTTCCAGTTGGACAGCGTTTTAAGTCCATGAACCCCGTGCCTTCACTAAGCTACTATCAACTTCATTCCTTTAATCTAGAGGGCATCATAAACTGCCATGTACCAAGGCATGTGATACAAATGTAAAGAAATTTAGGTTAAATCTTTTCAAATGTTGGACAGCATAACTCCACCACACAAAATGTCGAGACATAGTCTTGGATCCCCATGCACCCTTCTTAATCAAAGTAAGTCAAATTGCCACTCCCAATGCGTTTACTATAATGTAGGAAGTTTCTGTACGTCTCTTCACAGTTGGAAATGTCAGTCCCGATGCCCCCCCCGGCCATCCTACTCTACTATCAACTTCACTTTCTGTAGAGGTACTCATAACAACCATGAACCAAGGCATGCAATTAAATGTCAAGAATTCTAGGTGAAATCTTTTCATGTTGGACGCGAAATCCACTACACCAAAGCGATCCCTCAACTGACGTGGGTTTCCCCTTGAACACCTTCTTAAACCGAAACGTAGACTAATTGCCTTCCCCACAACACGTATCTCTATAATGCACCCGATTCCACTAAATCCCCTACCCCTTTTTTCACAGCTACAGTCCAATGACAAGAGCATTCTCTAAGATCTAACACCATTCTTTCAAAGAGTACTCCTCACTGCCATATACAGGCCATGCTATAAAATGGGTAAATAGTCTAGGTGAAAACTTTTTCACAGTAGGGAGCGCCGCGTAACCCCCCCTCCACCAACGTAGATACCTCGAATTGACGAGGGTACCCCATGTACACATCTTAACTGAAAGCAAGCTAATTGCCACTCATCAAAAAGTTCTCTATTAATGCAGCGCGGAGTTTCCCCTAACCTCCCCATCACCGTTGCAGGGAAAGCGTTAAGTCCAATGACCAACGTGCATTCTACTAAGGAAATAACAAAAAACAAACAAAAAAAAAAAAAAAAGAAACCATAAAATACAATAACAAACATAAACAAAATAAAAAAAATAAAAAAAAAAATCAACTAAAAAATAAAACTACCCAATTAACAAAACCAACCAAAACACAAATAAAAACATAAACTAATAACTAAAAAAAAAACCAAAAACCACCTAAAATACAACAAATACCTACAATCAACATTCTCTATCTCTAGAGGGAATCATAACTGCCATTCCCCCGGATACTATAAATCGTTGTGAAATACATTTACACAATTGAAAGCGGTAACTCCCCAACACCAACGCCGAAACCTCACAAATGTCAAGGTTTTCCATGAACATACATAATCAAAACGTCAGGCAAAAATAACCCTCACCATGAGATTAACTCACAGTACTCAAGTTACAGCACCCAATACCTATCCCCCGTTGGCCACGGATACGCTACCCCTGCCCACGGGGCATACCTCCATAAGACCTCCCCCCATACATACTCCCGCCGGTAATCATCACTTACCTGTATCCCAAGGCCAAAGAGATACCCATGTACAGCGCGTTTCGGTTCCCACAATAGACCCCTGAAGGGGTCCCGCGTCACTCACACCACCACCCGATCGGCTCAAATGTCATGGTATTCCCCGGAATGACCCTACTTAATCAAAAAGTACGGGTACTTGCCCATCACCACACCGATCATCTCAAAGTCGCAAGTATCTGCTAAAATCCCCTTCACAGTTTGGAAATCGTCAGGACCATGAACAAAGGCCATACCCACCTTACTCTCAAACAATCACAATATCTAGAGGTAATCATAACTGCCATGATACCACGGCACTGAGATAAATGTAAAGAATTTTAGGTTCAACTCTTTTCAATGTTGGAACGCAAAACACTCCACTACACCAAAACGACTCCTCAAATGTCCTGGATCCCCCTATGAACACATTCTTAATCAAAAAGTACAGGCTAAATTTCCACTCACCAATGAGTTTTCTCTAATGTACAAGTTATCTGCCAAACGTCCTCTTCACCGATGGATCAGTCTCGACCCATGAACAAAGGCATGTCCCTAAACTACCTATCAAACCATTCACTTTAAACTCGAGGTAATCATACCCTACCCCTGATACCAAGGACCAGCGCATAAATGTGAAGAATTTAGGAGACTGACATGCCATCTATTCAATGTTGGAACCCGACCCCACCACTACACCAACAGCGCACCCTCACCTTGTCGTGGGTTCCCAATGAACCTTCTATACCCAGACCGAAAGACTCATATGCCACTCACCAATAAGTATTCACTCCAGCCGCGAGAATCCACCTAAACTCCCCTTCACCATTTTAAAAGGTTAAGTCCCGATGAAACAAGTGCATTCTCTAAAATACTATCAACATTCTCTTTATCTAGAGGTTGCTCCAACCAATGCCTTATACCAAGGCCTTGTATAAAATTAAGAGTTTAGGTGAAATCTTTTCAATGTAGGAAAGCGCTAACCCCACTACACACAGGCGATCCCTCGCATGTAGTGGGTTCCCCAATGAACACTTCTTAACTGAAAGCAAGCTAATTGCCACTCATCAAAAGTTCTCTATTAATGCAGCGAGTTTCCACTAAACTTTCCCTTCACGTTGGAAAGCGTAAGTCCCATGAACAAGTGCATCTCTAAGATACTATCAACATTCTCTTTATCTGAGGGAATCATAACTGCCTGTACCAAGGCATGTGATAAAATGTAAAGATTTAGGTTAAATCTTTCAATGTTGGAAGCTAACTCCACTACACCAAAATGATCGCTGAAATGTCATGGATTCCCAATGAACACTTCTTAATCAAAAGTAGGCTAATTGCCACTCACCAAAGTTTTTCTATAATGTAGGAGTTTCTGCTAAAGTCCCTTCACCAGTTGGATATCGTAAGTCCACAGAACAAAGGCATTCTAATATACTATCAACATTCTCTTATCTAGAGGTATCATAACTACCATGTCACCAAGGCATGCGTAAAATGTAAGAATTCTAGGTGAAATCTTTTCAATGTTGGAAAGCGTAACCTACTACACCAAAGCGATCCCTCAAATGTCGTGGGTTCCCAATGAACACTTCTTAACCGAAAGTAAGACTAATTGCCCTCTCACCAATAAGTTTCTCTATAATGCAGCAAGTTTCCACTAAACTCCCCTTCACCATTTTAAAGCGTAAGTCCATGAACAAGTGCATTCTCTAAGATACTATCAACATTCTCTTTATCTAGAGGGAATCATAACTGCCATTCCAAGCATGCTATAAAATGTAAAGAGTTCTAGGTGAAATCTTTTCAATCGTTAGGAGCGTAACCCCACTACACCAAAGCGATCCCTCGAAAGTCGTGGGTTCCCCTGAACACTTCTTAACTGAAAGCAAGACTAATTGCCACTCATCAATAAGTTCTCTATAATGCAGCGAGTTTCACTAAACCTCCCCTTTCACAGTTGGAACCGTAAGTCCGAACAAGTGATTCTCTAAGATACTATCAACATTCTCTTTATCTAGAGGTAATCATAACTGCCATGTCCAAGGCATACTATAACATAGGTGAAATCTTTTCAATGTTGGAAAGCGTAACCTCCACTACACCAAAGTGATCCTTCAAATGTCATGGTTTCCCATGAACACTTTCTTAATCAAAGTAAGGCAAATTTCAACTCACCAATGAGTTCTCTATAATGTCGCAAGTTTCTGCTAAACTCACCTTCACAGTTGGAAACCGTAAGTCCCATGAAAAAGGGCATTCCCTAATATAGTATAAACCCATTCTCTTTATCTAGAGTGTAATCATAACTCCATGTACCAAGGCATGTATAAAATGTAAAGAGTTCTAGGTGAAATCTTTTCAATGTTGGGAAAGCGTAACTCCACTACACCAACGATCGCTCAAATGTCAGGGGTTTTCCCCTTAACACTTCTTAATCAAAAGTAAGGTTAATTGCCATCACCAACGAGTTCTCTATAATGTAGCAAGTTTCTGCTAAAATCCCTTCACAGTTGGAACGTAAGTCCCATGAACAAGGCATTCCCTAATATACTATCAACATTCTCTTTATTAGAGTATCATAACTGCCATGGTACCAAGGCATGTGATAAACATGTAAAGAATTTTAGGTTAAATCTTTTCAATGTTGGAAAGCATAACTCCACTACAGCCAAAACGATCGCTCAAATGTCATGGATCCCCATGAACCTTCTTAATCAAAAGTAAGGCTAATTCCACTCCCCAAGAGTTTTCTATAATGTAGCAAGTTTTGCTAAAGTCCTCTTCACAGTTGGATATCGTAAGTCCCATGAACAAAGGCATTCCCTAATATACTATCAACATTCTCTTTATCTAGAGGTAATCATAACTACCATGTACCAACCATCCGATAAAATGTGAAAAAATTCTAGGTGAAATCTTTTCAATGTTGGAAAGGGAACTCCACTACACCAAAGCGATCCCTCAAATGTCGTGGGTTCCCAATGAACACTTCTTAACCGAAAGTAAGCTAATTGCCACTCACCAATAAGTTCTCTATAATGCAGCGAGTTTCCACTTAACCCCCTTCACCATTTTTAAAGCGTAAGTCCCATGAACAAGTGCATTCCCCTAGATACTATCAACATTCCTTTATCTAGAGGGAATCAAACTGCCATATACCAAGGCATGCTATAAAATGTAAAGAGTTCTAGGTGAAATCTTTTCAATGTTGGAAAGCGTAACCCCCCTACACCAAAGCGATCCCTCGAAGTCGTGGGTTCCCAATGCACACTTCTTAACTGAAAGCAGGACTAATTGCCACTCATCATAAGTTTCTCTAAATCGCAGCGAGTTTCACTAAACTCCCTTACCGTTGGAATGCGAAGTCCATAACAAGTGCTTCTCTAAGATACTATCAACATTCTCTTTTATCTAGAGGGAATCATACTGCCATGTACAAGGCTTACTATAAAATGTAAAGAGTTCTAGGTGAAATCTATTCAATGTTGGAAAGCGTAACTCCACTACACCAAAGCGAATCCTTCAAATGTCATGGTTTTCCCATGAACACTTCTTAATCAAAAGTAGGCTAATTTCCACTCACCAATGAGTTCTCTATAATGTAGCAATTTTGCTAAAATCCCTTTCACAGTTGGAAACCGTAAGTCCCATGAACAAGGGAATTCCCTAATACTAGTATCAACATTCTCTTTATCTAGAAGTAATCATAACTGCCATGTACCAAGGCATGTGCATTAATAAGAATTTAGGTTAAATCTTTTCAATGTTGGAAAGCATAACTCCATACACCAAAACGATCGCTGAAATGTCATGGATCCCCATGAACACTTCTAATCAAAAGTAAGGCTATTGCCACTCACCAATGAGTTTTCTATAATGTACAAGTTTCCTATCTGCTAAAGTCCTCTTCACAGTTTGGATATCGTAAGTCCCACGAACAAAGGCATTCCCTAATATACTATCAACATTCTCTTATCTAGAGGTAATCATACCTAACCAGTACAAGGCATGCGATAAAATGTAAAGAATTTCTAGGTGAAATCTTTTCACTGTTGGAAGCGTAACTCCACTCCACCAAAGCGATCTCAATGTCGTGGGTTTCCCCAATGAACACTTCTTAACCGAAAGTAAGACTAATTGCCACTCACCAATAAGTTTCTATAACGCAGCAAGTTTCCACTAAACTCCCCTTCACCGTTTTAAAGCGTAAAGTCCCGATGAACAAGTGCAATTCTCTAAGATACTATCAACATTCTCTTTATCTAGAGGGAATCATAACTGCCATGTACCAAGGCATACTATAAAATGTAAAGAGTTCTAGGTGAAATCTTTTCAATGATGGAAAGTGTAACTCCACTACACCAAAGTGATCCTTCAAATGTCATGGTTTCCCCATGAACACTTTCTAATAAAAATGTAAGGCTAATTTCCACTCACCAATGAGTTCTCTATAATGTAGCAAGTTTCTGCTAAAATCCTTTCACAGTTGGAAACCGTAAGTCCCATGAACAAGGGAATTCCCTAATATAGTATAAACATTCTCTTTATCTAGAAGAATCATAACTGCCATGTACCAAGGCATGTGATAAAATGTAAAGAATTTTAGGTTAAATCTTTTCAATGTTGGAAAGCATAACTCCACTACACCAAAACGATCGCTGAAATGTCATGGATCCCCATGAACACTTCTTAATCAAAAGTAAGGCTAATTGCCACTCACCAATGAGTTTTCTATAATGTAGCAAGTTTCTGCTAAAGTCCTCTTCACAGTTGGATATCGTAAGTCCCACGAACAAAGGCATTCCCTAATATACTATCAACTTCTCTTTATCTAGAGGTAATCATAACTACCATGTACCAAGGCAATGCGATAAAAGTAAAGAATTCAGGTGAAATCTTTTCAATGTTGGAAAGCGTAAATCTCCACTACAACCAAAGCGATCCTCAACATGTCGTGGGTTCCCAAGACACTTCTTAACCGAAAGTAAGACTAATTGCCACTCACCAATAAGTCTCTATAACGCAGCATGTTTCCACTAAACTCCCCTTCACCGTTTTAAAGCGTAAGTCCCATGAACAAGTGCATTCTCTAAGATACTATCAACCATTTTCTTTATCTAGAGGAATCATAACTGCCATATACCAAGGCATGCTATAAATGTAAAGAGTTTGGGTGAAATCTTTTCATGTTGGAAAGCGGAAACCCCACTACACCAAAGCGATCCCTCGAATGTCATGGGTTCCCCAATGAACACTTCTTAACTGAACAGCAAGCCTAATTTTCACTCATCAATAAGTTCTCTATAATGCAGCGAGTTCCACTAAACTCCCCTTCACCGTTGGAAAGCGTAAGGTCCCATGAACAAGTGCATTCTCTAAGATACTATCAACATTCTCTTTATCTAGAGGGAATCATAATGCCATGTACCAGCTACTATAAAATGTAAAGGTTCTAGGTGAAATCTTTTCAATGATGGAAAGCGTAACTCCACTACACCAAGTGATCCTTCAAATGTCATGGTTTCCCATGAACACTTCTTAATCAAAAGTAAGGCTAATTTCCACTCACCAATGATTCTCTATAATGTAGCAAGTTTCTGCTAAAATCCCTTTCACAGTTGGAAACCGTAAGTCCCATGAACAAGGGAATTCCCTAATATAGTATCAACATTCTCTTTATCTAGAATAATCATAACTGCCATGTACCAAGGCATGTGATAAAATGTAAAGAATTTTAGGTTAAATCTTTTCAATGTTGGAAAGCATAACTCCACTACACCAAAACGATCGCTGAAATGTCATGGTCCCATGAACACTTCTTAATCAAAAGTAAGGCTAATTGCCACTCACCAATGAGTTTTCTATAATGTAGCAAGTTTCTGCTAAAGTCCCTTCACAGTTGGATATCGTAAGTCCCATGAACAAAGGCATTCCCAAATATACTATCAACATTCTCTTTATCTAGAGGTAATCATAACTACCATGTACCAAGACATTCGATAAAAATGTGAAGAATTTAGGTGAAATCTTTTCAATGTTGGAAACGCGTAAACTTCACTACACCAAAGCGATCCCTCAAATGTCGTGGGTTCCCAAGAACACTTTTAACCAAAGTAAGACTATTGCCACTCACCAATAAGTTCTCTATAATGCAGCGAGTTTCCACTAAACTCCCCTTCACCATTTTAAAAGCGTAAGTCCAATGAAACAGTGCATTCTCAAGATTACTACTCAACATACTCTTTATCTAGAGGGAATCAAAACTGCCATATACCAAGGCATGCTATAAAATGTAAAGAGTTCTAGGTGAAATCTTTTCAATGTTGGAAAGCGTAACCCACTACACCAAAGCGATCCCTGAATGTCGTGGTTCCCCATGAACACTTCTAACTGAAAGCAAGACTAATTGCCACTCATCAATAAGTTCTCTATAATGCAGCGAGTTTCCACTAAACTCCCCTTCACTGTTGGAAAGCGTAAGTCCCATGAACAAGTGCATTCTCTAAGATACTATCAACAATTCTCTTTATCTAGAGGGAATCATAACTGCCATGTACCAAGGCATCATAAAATGTACAAGAGTTCTAGGTGAAATCTTTTCAATGATGGAAAGCGTAACTCCACTACACCAAAGTGATCCTTCAAATGTCATGGTTTCCCCATGAACACTTCTTAATCAAAAGTAAGGCTAATTTCCATCACCAATGAGTTCTCTATAATGTAGCAAGTTTCTGCTAAAATCCCTTTCACAGTTGGAAACCGTAAGTCCCATGAACAAGGGAATTCCCTAATATAGTATCAACATTCTCTTTATCTAGAAGTAATCATAACTCCATGTACCAAGGGATGTGATAAAATGTAAAGAATTTTAGGTTAAATCTTTCAATGTTGGAAAGCATAACTCCACTAACCAAACGATCCTAAATGTCGTGGTTCCCAATGAACACTTCTTAACGAAAGTAAGACTAATTGCCACTCACCAATAAGTTCTCTATAATGTCAGCGAGTTTCCCTAAACTCCCCTTCACCATTTTAAAAGCGTAAGTCCCATGAACAAGTGCATTCTCTAAGATACTATCAACATACTCTTTATCTAGAGGGAATCATAACTGCCATATACCAAGCATGCTATAAAATGTAAAGAGTTCTAGTGAAATCTTTTCAATGTTGGAAAGCTGTAACCCCACTACACCAAAGCGATCCCTTGAATGTCATGGGTTCCCAATGAACACTTCTTAACTGAAAGCAAGACTAATTGCCACTCATCAATAAGTTCTCTATAATGCAGCGAGTTTCCACTAAACTCCCTTCACCGTTGGAAAGCGTAAGTCCCATGAACAAGTGCATTCTCTAAGATACTATCAACATTCTCTTTATCTAGAGGGAATCATAACTGCCATGTACCAAGCATACTATAAAATGTAAAGAGTTCTAGGTGAAATCTTTTCAATGATGGAAAGCGTAACTCCACTACACCAAAGGATCCTTCAAATGTCTGGTTTTCCCCATGAACACTTCTTAATCAAAGTAAGGCTAATTTCCACTCACAATGAGTTCTCTATAATGTAGCAAGTTTACTGCTAAACTCCCTTTCACAGTTGGAAACGTAAGTCCATGAACAAGGGAATTCCTAAATAGTATCAACATTCTCTTTATCTAGAAGTAATCATAACTGCCATGTACCAAGGCATGTGATAAAATGTAAAGAATTTTAGGTTAAATCTTTTCAATGTTGGAAAGCTAACTCCACTATACCAAAACGATCGCTGAAATGTCATGGATCCCCATGAACACTTCTTAATCAAAAGTAAGGCTAATTGCCACTCACCAATGAGTTTTCTATAATGTAGCAAGTTTTGCTAAAGTCCTTTCACAGTTGGATAACGTAAGTCCCATGAACCAAGCATTCCCTAATATATTATCACATTCTCTTTATCTAGAGGTAATCATAACTACCATGTCCCAAGACATGCGATAAAATGTGAAGAATTCTAGGTGAAATCTTTTCAATGTTGGAAAGCGTAACTTCACTACACCAAAGCGATCCCTCAAATGTCGTGGTTTCCCAATGAACATTCTTAACGAAAGTAAGACTAATTGCCACTCACCAATAAGTTCTCTATAATGCAGCGAGTTTCCACTAAACTCCCTTCACCATTTTAAAAGCGTAAGTCCCATGAACAAGTGCATTCTCTAAGATACTATCAACATTCTCTTTATCTAGAGGGAATCATAACTGCCATATACCAAGGCATGCTATAAAATGTAAAGAGTTCTAGGTGAAATCTTTTCAATGTTGGAAAGCGTAACTCCACTACACCAAAGCGATCCTCGAATGTCGTGGGTTCCCAAGAACACTTCTAACTGAAAGCAAAACTAATTGCCACTCATCAATAAGTTCTCTATAATGCAGCGAGTTTCCACTAAACTCCCTTCACCGTTGGAAAGCGTAAGTCCATGAACAAGTGCATTCTCTAAGATACTATCAACATTCTCTTTATCTAGAGGGAATCATAACTGCCATGTACCAAGGCATACTATAAAATGTAAAGAGTTCTAGGTGAAATCTTTTCAATGATGGAAAGCGTAACTCCACTACACCAAAGTGATCCTTCAAATGTCATGGTTTCCCCATGAACACTTCTTAATCAAAAGTAAGGCTAATTTCCACTAACCAATGAGTTCTCTATAATGTAGCAAGTTTCTGCTAAAATCCCTTTCACAGTTGGAAACCGTAAGTCCCATGAACAAGGGAATTCCCTAATATAGTATCAACATTCTCTTTATCTAGAAGTAATCATAACTGCCATGTACCAAGGCATGTGATAAAATGTAAAGAATTTTGGGTTAAATCTTTTCAATGTTGGAAAGCAAAAACTCCACTACACCAACACGATCGCTGAAATGTCATGGATCCCCATGAACACTTCTTAATCAAAAGTAAGGCCAATTCCCACTCACCAATGAGTTTTCTATAATGTAGCAAGTTTCTGCTAAAGTCCTCTTCACAGTTGGATATCGTAAGTCCCATGAACAAAGGCATTCCCTAATATACTATCAACATTCTTGTAACACCCATCCCAAACCGACCCGAGTTCACCCGTGGTCGAAACCGGTTTGAGTGCTACTGGAAGAACCAGCTTTAAAAGAAAAGAGTAAAACGCAGCGGAAACAGAAACAACTCTTAAATACAAGTTCAAAACGAAGGAGGCCTCCACTTAATAAAACCGAAATACAACTGAAATCGAAATCCGATCACAACCGATCACAAAATCTCAAACGATTACAAATCTTCCAACCCAAAAGTGTCAACTGAAATCTAAATTTAAAACAATGGTCACTCCACAATAGCTTCCTAATTCTTCACTTCACAACTCCAACCTGCAACTCCTCCGAACTCAACCGAACACCTGAAAAGAGAAACTGGGGGGGATCAACTTCCTAATGAAATTGAGTGAACCCACTGGGTTTAACTATGCGCCGAACCTAACCTGAAGAAGTGATCCCAAACTTCTCACGAGACACCAACAATGGAATCAGACTCAACCTTTACCAGTCTTAGTTCTCTAAACAGTCTAAGTGATCACATAGGTGCAGTTCCAAATCAACACTTACCATCCTCAATAACATCCATGAATAACAGAGAATCATAAATCATACAGTTCAACATATAATACAATACGACTCAAGATCATAGTCAGCATTTCCACATACACCACAATCACACACCCATTCACAATCAACACACACATTAATCCCATCCCAATTCACTAAGGGAGCTATTAATCATCCCTAAGCAAATCTAGGTTATCATTCGAGTGCATAACGCCGTACTAACCATCCAAAATTCATATCATCATCATAATCATCAACCACTTAACATCTAACCCGCAACTCATTGCATTGACACAACTCAATTCACAGATCAATCCGACCTAGTTCACACACATTACATAACAGTTCGCCATCACATACCGCACGTCACACAACACATCACATTTCAGCTTGTTCACATCAAGCACAACACACGCACGACAGTTCACAATTCATTTAACTAGGTGAGTTAATTAGGCGCCATAAGGAGTTGTTCCCCCGCTACCCCGCCGGCCATCACATCATCCATATCCCGTAGGATCTTTCCCCGTAGGGAGATAACACGACGCATCCCCTAAGGGATCCTTCCTCCACGGAGCTATCACGACGCATCCCATCGGGATCCTTCCTCAACGGGATTTCAACCACTATGACTCCCTGTCATAGGATTCACCCCAGTGAATCGGACTCTAACACAATGGTATTTCGGTTGGGGTAACGTTGGCTCCTTCCGGTTCTATCAATTAAATTCCATTTAATGCAACCACAACCATCATACTCTAATGCAACCACAACAATCACACTCATCCGCAAAACAGTTCCATTCAACCACAAATCCATTTCACAATTCCGATTCCACTTCCCAATTCCACTGTACAACTCCACTACACGAATTACACATCCCAATGCCACATCACAAAACCACAACACAATCCCACATCATGATTCCACAACACAATTTCATGTTCTAGTTCCAAGCACCAATTCTATGTTCCAATTCTAGGATATAATTCTAGTCTAACCACAAACGGCAATAATAAACACAATCATAGAAATTCATCACATCCACCCCATCCTATCTCACATTTCTAGATCAAATACATTAGCTATCAACTTTCATCCCAATCCCCACATCAAACATAAATCAGCACAGTCATCATACTTCAATCACAAGACAATTATTCAGTTTTACTCTCATAGGTTCATGCAAGACCTAATTCTGTTCTAAGTGTATTCAACTCCTCACTCCCATTCCCAGCCATCTAGTCAACCATACACTCACACAAGTCAACCATACAATCACACAACCATAACAATCAAGACAACATCAATTTACCATTTCAACTCTCCTATCGAGCGTTACTAGATTAAACCACATAATCTATCTAGTTCACATATTTCATCTAACATGATTCCCAGCCACAATTCGACCAATTCTAACATCCTCGTTCATCTCAACCATTTACCAATCCACATCCAAGACTCCAACCTTATTACAATAATCACAAGACACAGAATCATCACCAACACACACAACATCATTTTCATACAATTCAGTCATACAACCTCAGCTCAACTAGCTCATGCATTCAGAACACCCAATTCCATTACTCAATTCCATTCACCAATTCCCCTAACCAATTCCATAAGCCAATTCCACGTACCGGTTCTATTGTCCACTTCCACGTACAAATTCCCTTACCAATTCTATTAGCCACTTATAAGTCATAAGTCTACCACCTTAAACACATTAACAACCATCTTCCCACACAACATCAATTCTACCTAAAAGGCACGTTGCATAGTTCATACGTCAACACCAAGCATCATCTCAATCCCAACATCATGTAAACCAACACAACCCAAATCATTCAATAATCCCATATCACACATAACCACACATCACAAGACATTCAACGCCTCCCACGGCACAAACAGTTTAAGGGTAAACGGCTAGCTCACCGGCCACCCCCCACCTGCAAGTACAGGGGAAGCCATGTCATGAGTCGTAGGGTTACCCTCCTGTACGTCCTTCATTGGACGACCCCACATTGGTGGAGCCATCCACCTGTTCATCAATTAAGGGCGACCCACAT